>CAUYON010038800.1:0-24319 GCA_963573935.1 Arctocebus calabarensis | reverse complement strand
CTTTATAACAATATATTTTCTCCAATTTCAATATCAGGTGTATCCAGATCAAGTAGAATGATATTGAAATATTTCTTTTTTTATTGTTTATAAGATTTCTGGAATTGCTTGTTTTGTAAAATCATTGTGGTCTATGAGTTTATGACAGTCTGAACTATGTTATTTAATTCAATTCATTGCTTAATTACTGTTTTTCTATGAATGATTATACTGTGGTTAATATGTTAGCATAGCAATATTCCCAGATAGTTTTTTGTTTTTTGGGAGGTTGGGCTTTGGGGGGGGCAGAGTTAATACTTTGCATAAAATATCTTATCTTATAACAGAGAAATTGCTTTCTCTTTGTCTTGTGATTTTTTTGAGGTGAAATTTAAGTTTTTGTGTGAGTAGTACTATTATACCTATCTTGAGTGTATTGCTTGTACTGTATCACATCATACCTTTGTTTAATTCTTGATAAACTGTTCACTTGTTAAAAAAAAAAGAATAAATGGTTGAGCATATGTATTCTAAGTCAGAAAGACCTTAGTTGAAATTCTAGATTCACTACTTACTTGCGATGCAGCCTTGGACAAGTTACCTGTATTTTCTCAACATTTTTATTGTCATCTATAAACCAGGTACAATAATTTCTACCTGTTAGAATTCTTGTGATGCTTCTATAAGGTAAAAGAAGTCAAATGTATAGTACTATTTCTCATACATGGGAGTACCCGGTAAACATGAAGAATAACTTGCTATTTTCGTTCTTATTTATATGTATTCATTTTCAGTGCTTCCAGAAGGTCCAGTTCCGACCCCTGCCTGAAATGTCTCCTACTTGCTCCTCAGCACAATACATATAAGGGTATTAAAGACATATTATTTTGGATTAAGCATATACTTTGCCAAAGTATCCTTGTTAAAAATGTAAAATCACTTATGAGTTATTGATCCCTTAGCTTAACTTTGATGTCATTCTTTTCCAGGATGACCAATCAAAGAGCAGGTACTGAACAGAATGGAAACTGAGGGGAGTTTGAAAGGGTAATTTCAGAACATGGGCTTCTTGTCGTGGATAACAACCCCCTGAAGCAGAGTTGGGAGGATCAAAAGGCATCTGTGCAGCCTGGGAGACTGGGCAGGCAAAAGGCACCCGAAGCAGAAACAAAGACTAAGAAGGGAATGGGGGAAAGGCCTGGGGACTTCAGAAGGAGTCTTCTGGTGCAGACCTGCTAGGCCACCTTACAGCACCACACAGTCTAGCACATCAGCTCAGACAGTGGCACCTGCATCTCTGCCCATGGGAGCTTATCTAGGGATGAGCCACTGGGTTTGGCTTCCTCTGTCCGGCCACCAGATTTGAGTGAGGTCACAGTGAGACTGTGTGCCAAGTAGCTCTGTTTCCTCTTGTAAATTACAACCAGGCTTGAGTAACCAATGCTCTACGTGCTTTATAGGATGAGTGGAAGCAAAATGAGACTAACAGTAGGAACAGAGATTGGAAAGTGCTGTCCTAATCCAGTAGTGAGTCAAGGAGGGCAGGTAAAGGAGGATAACTTTGCCTTTCTTCCATGGACTTTTCAAGTCTGGGGCCATGTTTCTGCAAGTCCACATCCCTTAATAACGATTCATCTTTGTCATTGTCTTGACAATTTCTACACAATAATCAACTTAGTCTTGAAGATGTTCCTTTTTGGTTGTTAGGATTGATTAGTTCACTATATCCACCCACAATTTTCCACAGTTAATTCATTCCTATACTCACCTTAGACAAACTAGTGTCTCTTCCTGGACCAGCAGGTGTCACTATTTATCAATTGGAAATAAACATGGTAGACTCACCAAAATAAGGGTAGATCTACTGGTAATTAGGAAAAAATAGTAAGTTTGACATTTCAGGTTAAAGAATTTCTGTCTTAGATCCACAGTGTTCTTGATAGGTGGCTGATTTCTCAAAAGAATGTTCATTTCTTTATCTCTGCCTGCTTGTAGGTGCAAGGCATGTAGACATCTTTATGGAGAATGGAGTTGAAGACATGGTCTTCATGGTTGTTGATGCTCTGAGAGTTAGCTTATAACCATGTTTTCTATATTCTTCTTTTCTCTTTACAGCTAAGAATAGTCAATCCAGATTAATCATTAAGGTAATCCTCCCTGGTATATTTGAGTCCTAGAAGGGCTTTCCTCCTTTGGTCTATCCCTCATGTAGAAGACTTGATTTCAGAGAAGCATATGCCAAAAATGATGAGGCAAGCAAACCGCATTGTACACTTCAAAATTAGAATGGAAATTTGGGAGAGATGGTCACTGACTTGGCATCTGAAAAACTGTTCTCTCTTCCAACTCTAGACAATTTGTTAAACATGCCATGCAAATCCCTTTTCTTTACAAACATACATTGGATATTATTATATACAAACTGCCATGCTTCCTCTCAATTAATTCTCTTATAAAAGATCCCTCTATCCTTAATATTTACTTTCTCCCAATTTTTTTTTGTTTCATTCCTTGTTTTGTTTGACCGTCTTCTGAATTTTTTTTAAAAAGACAAGATATTGTAAACCTCAGACTTTCCTCAGTTCACATGTGGGTCATGCAAGTAGCCAGCTTTGCTTCATTCCATTTTATAATTAAAACACCAGGAATAACTGGTGGCATAGAAGAGATGCTGGCCTGGCATAGAAAAGATACTCAATAAATATTTGCATGTCAATTATTTCAATGATGCAACAAGGACCATTTCTCTTCCCCCTTAGTCAGAAGCTTTCAGTCTAGTAGGGGCAATAAAATATGCATGCATATTGGATTTCCTACTTTGTATTAAGTCTCGCAGGAATAGTGTATGTCAAGTCATTGGGAACTCAGGAAAAAAAAAGGTCTCTGAGCGGCTGGTCATGATAGGCTTATGGGCAAAAGTAGTTTAGAATTAAGTATGTACAAAAGAGAGGGAAAGAAGAGAGAGATTAAATTATTTGTAATGAAGCAAATAGCAGGACTAAGGATAAAGACAGGGAAGCATAGAAGATATATTATGTATATTGTTCATTTGAATTAAACTTAGAGTAGGTTAAAAAAAAACATAAAATCTCACCAAAAAAAAAATAGGTCACGAACACAATATGTGTTATATAGACAGTAGGGAGTTACTGAGTTTGGATCAGAAAAAAAAAAGATTAAAGAACTGGATATATGACATTCCATGTTTTTAGAAAATGCAATGTTATAATTTATTAACAGTATTTAGATGGCATTATATTACTACCTTTGACATTCCTAACTTAACTCTTTAGAAAAATTCTAAATAATTTCAAGGGAAAATTAGAAATTTTTTTTTTTTTTGCAGTTCTTGGCCGGGGCTGGGTTTGAACCCGCCACCTCCAACATATGGGGCTGGTGCCCTACTCCTTTGAGCCACAGGTGCCACCTGGAAAATGAGAAACTTTTAATTTAAACTACACATTCCCAAAGGGTTGAGGGGTAAAAATATCAGACAGAAGACAGAGCAAGTAGAGAGACCTTAAATATACTTGATACATTAAAAAAAAAGAATGTATCCATGGGAAGTTGAAGACTTAGCTTGGAAATGGGAAGGAAGCAGGAAATATAGAAATGGCTTTCTAAAAGAGAATAGCAGTCTGGCCAGGAGGCTAGCCCCTGCCGTCACTGATCTTCAGCATTTTTTCTTCGGTCCTTGCTTTAAGAACTCAAGAGTTGATTTTGGAAGGGGGTGTGTGACTGGCTGAGCTCCACTCAGCTGTATGTCAACTTGGTGAACCGGGGTATTAAGCAAAGGATCCATCAGAGGGCGTCCCTGGGAGCATTGTGGGTGTCCTTTTTTTGGGGGGGGGCAGGCCCATAGATTTACCATTCCACCACAATAGTCAATGGAAAAAAAGAGTTAAATCCCCAATGAAAACTGAACTATTATCAGGAAGAAAGAAAGGATTACTGAGTGTCCTGAAAACAACAAATGCCAACTTCAAGGCGAGAGGCATTGATGCTGCCAACACAGCAAAAATGGTCATGAAAATGGCGAGTGGGGAGAGTGGAGTAGAATGTCTGTTGTTTTGGGGTTTCCCCCCAAAGACCATATTGCTCAAGAACCCTATATAAGGATTGTTGACTTTTACCTGCTTTGGTCAGGAATCTCTGTCCTAGCATATTCAAATTTCCACTGAGGGGGACATAAAGTATGTGCTCTGAATTCATGTCTATTTAAAGACTGAGGATTAAGAGGGAATTTTTATGATCAGAGAGGCCTTGAATAACTGAAATTTGAAGGAAATTCATAAACAGTGACAATAGTGTGAGAATATTATGAAATCATAAACCTTGAGCAAACTGCGTGGAATGCTGACCCAGAAAAGAGCCAGATGGTGCCAAATAAAAACCAGAGTACCTCACCACTTGAGCTGTCTTCTCTTCCACTGCGGACTTACGGAATGGGCTGGATTTATAGGCCTGGCAAATAATCACTGACCAGATGGACCCTGGCAACACCTCTATTTATCATTTCCTTTTCAGGGTTCTGAACTCTCAATCCAAACTCTTACATTCCTTAAACATCCATATTATGATATTTTTATTTGAATTATTTTCTCTACCTAGTATTCATCAGATACATACATGTTTAAAACCCCATCTTGCCCAAATGTCAACTTTCCAGTGAATTATTCCATGACTGATTCCATCACTTAGAAGCTATGTGTTCCTTTAAATTTCCACAGAATTATAAATGCTTTTCTCATAAAGCACTCTATTTTTTGTTTGTTTTCTAGTTATCTTTTTAACCCTTACATTTCCCAAGGATAAATAAAAATTGTCAGGGAGAGATTAATTGAAATCTATACTGTTCTTTCACCTTGTAAGTTTTCATTTCTTATAACAGGCCCAATTTCCCTCTAAGCAGACCAGTCAATAACTCACTCTGCAGAACGCAAAAGCTCCTGCATTTAGGTGAGTGATAATTGTGAGGGTTTTTTTGTAAGAACCATGAAATTGGGTTTACATAAATACCCAGTTGTGGTGGCTTTGTGCCCAAAGCAAAGTGAGTTTTATAGGTTTCCATGTTTAATGAGTAAGAGCTGCTGACAACTTTTAAGTGACACTTTCTGCCTTGTTAGAAAAATACTAGTGTATTGTGGCCGGTCTGCTCCTTGGGGGCAGGGGCTGTGTCTGCATGAGCTGCCTGCAGCAGCTGGACAGGGCACACATGTGATACTGAGCAGCAACTCCGCCCTGACCCTGCAATCTATGAGGAAGACTCTGCATTCATGTGGGGTAACTACAACTTCAAGCTCTGTCTCAGGATGGGGTTAATGTCTAATAGAAATGGTGATGAGTCTATTAAAAGCCTGAGGGTACTGGGTAAGTCCTTGTGTGGGGTCAGAGTACCTTTTCTAAGAAGGCTGAATAATTTCTGGTGTGTTTTTCTGGGAAAGTCTTTCAGGACTGTTGAGCTCACCGTTGAGGAAAGACCTACTAGTGAGCAGCAATGGAATAATCTAGCACACTGTTTGTGTGGTTCTTGGTCACCTGCACACTATTCATATGGTTCTTGGTCACCTGCACTCACACTCTTAGTTACTTGGATGGGAGAGGAGAACATCTATAAGGGACTCAGCAGTTCCTAACTTACTACATAGCTGATTCTCATGAACTATGGGATTGGATAGGGAATTTCGTGTTGCGAACCAAAAGAAATTGCCATTATGGAAAACCCCATCATAGTACCCAGTCTTTCAGAAATCCCAGTTCCTTGTAAAGGGGATTTTGAGGGAGATAGTCGATCACAGAGATGCCATCAGTCAAAGACTCTAGGCTCAATCCCCTTCCCCTGTTTGGTATGAACAACTTAAAACAAATAGGAGAATACCACATTTGCAGATAGTTGAGAGAGTGCTTCGGTTAAGAGTTCTGGAAGCAGACATGAGTTGGAAGCTTGGCTCTGGCACTCACTCCCTTTGAAATAGGAATGTCTTTAAGCCTCAGTTGCTTTGTCTGTAAAATAAAGTTGGTAAAGGTAGCATCTTCCTCACTGTTGATGGCAAACTTAAGTGAAATAAATCATTTCAAACATTTAGCTTTGTGCTTTAAAATGCTCAAAAAACGTTTCCCATTGATGTTGGTATGGCATCTGCCAAGCTATTATTATTCCATATTGTGGAAAATATCACACAGAGTACATTACGGTGCTCCAAACTTTTCTTTATTTGATGGCAGATTTCATACATGAAACTCATCCCTCTTTCTCTTTCTTCCTTCTTTACTCCTTTCCTTTGCCCTTCCTCCCTCCCTCTCTCTTTTCCTTCCTTCCTTCCTTCAATGATCACATATTACAGATATAGGATATCAATGCTGCTAGGGATTCAATAATAAACTTAGCATCTCCTCTCCGAGAGGTCAAAGACAAGTAAAGAGACATTTAAATAAATACTTACATTGTGATAAACACCATACTGGGTGCACAGAGGCACAGGCTAAAACAGTAGCACAAAAGAAGCCATGAGTAATTCTAATAGGGAAGGAAGGGTCAGAGGTCAGGTAGAAGGAGTGTTCGTCAGGCAGGCATGATGGGAAAGACCATTCATCAGAGAAGGAAACAGGCATAAAGCTGCTAAGGGTGTGCTCCAGGGGAAGTCATGTCTAGTTTCATAAGTATGCAACATGGTGCATTCAGGGGTATATGAGGACATGAGGTTGGGAACCCTGACACAGAGAACTGTGTGAAAGCTTAGGGAAAAGACATAGATTGCTACATGTTAGAATGATCCCTCTGACAGGAGTGCAGAGAAGGAGTTGGAAGAAGTATTTGGAGGCATTGCAAACATCCAAGATTGAAAGGCAAGCTAAGGCAGCAGTATGAGCAAATGAGGAGAAGACTCGGGGGAGACAGCTGAGAAACTCCACTCCAAGTTGGAGAAACAGTATAAAGAATTGTTTTTTTTTTTTGAGACTTTTTTTGAATCCCTTTTTTTTGAGGGTTTCACTTTGTTGCCCATGGTAGAGTGCCATATCGTCATAGGTTACTGCAACCTCAAACTCTTTGGCTCAGGTGATCCTCTTGCCTCAGCTTCCTGAATAGCCAGGCTGTTTTTAGAAAGAGTCTCACTCTGGCTCGATCTCAAACTAGTGAGCTCAAGCAATCCACCCACCTCGGCCTCCCAGAGTGCTAGGATTACAGGCCTGAGCCACCGTTGTCTGGCCCCAAATAGTATAAAGAATAATAAAAAAAAAAGTATGAGGTATAAAAATTCTTGTGTTGGTTAACTTAGTGGCTCAATCATCTTATCCATTGTTCTGTCTGCTCTCTGACTTGTTCTCTCGGACCTACTGCTCTCCTCGAGCCAGTGTGGCTGCAGAGAATGCAGTTATCACGTGCAGACGCAGCAGTGCTAATCTAAAGCAAAGGAAGTATTTAACGCCACACATTTCCTACTGACAGATGCCTCTTCATTTGATCAGGCTGAATTTATCATGTGCCTATTCCTGGACCAATTGCTTACACGGGAAGTAGACAGACTATTATTGGCTTAGACTAAATGAGATTCATTCAGCCTCTCCTGACGCACGTGGAGAAAAATGGAATTTTTTTACGAGAAAGCAAGCAGGCCAGAAACAGCTATTGGGTACACAATCAGTATTGTGTCTACTACAGAAGCAAATAGACAGGCCTTGGCCACCAGGTGTGGATTAAGGCCAAGGAGTTAGAGATGACTCTTGGGCTTCTAATTAAGCCTCTCAAGTAATTTTATAATTATCGATGTAGACATGTTTCAAGAGGTTTAGATTCAGAAGAAGGGCTACATTAAAGAGCATTCATGTGTGCCTAAGGGATAAAGAAAAGCCTTGAAATGTGAGTTTATCTTAACTGCTCTATGGAATTGTGTCTGTTTTGAATGAAAGCTGAATATTCACTAAATTATTACCCTAAGTAGAGCACATTTGGGAACAATATGTGCATATCCATTGGTTTGATCTCAGTTGTCAATAAAGTAAACATGACTATGAGTGCCAGCATTAATGCAAAATAAAATATTCTGCTTGGGCAGAAATTCTTTTTAAGGCAGAACAAATTTGAATTTTCTTCTGCGTAGGTCCCTCGATAAATGTTGGACACCTTATGTCTTACTTATATATTTACTGTAAGTCCTGAAGCCTGAAATAGTTTATTTACCATAACCTAAACATCCAGATGTTGATTTCTAGAACAATCAATTTTTTCAGTATTCTCATCAGAATCACTGAAAAACATGCTCTCTGTAAGGGCACATTTGGTCTCTGCCTATAGTGGGAGGTCTGTCTATTTCCAAAGATACGTTGCTATGTTACAAATGCACCATCCGTGTACAGGCAGGAAGATAGCTGTTTCAAATTAGCCTATATAAAGCCAATAATGGGAAATGCTAAATCTCAAAGAGAGTTCTAAACCATCAGTCCATGTTCACATTTTTCTTCTCTTCCTTTTCAAATAAATAAAATTTTTCTTCCTTTTTTTCCCTAGAGAAAACACAGTGTTCTTAAGTAATTCTGTATTAAAGAGAACTAAATGATAGATTATACTTCAGTTTATAAACTTTCCTATTCTGTGGATTTTCTATCATATTTTAGATAAAGGAAACTTAACTTCGGTACCTCGTAAATAAAAATTATCTCGGCCACACATTATTTTCAATTTGTGGTGCAAGCAGTACCAAGAACATTATGAATATTGGTTCATTTTGGAGACAATATCCAATTAGAGTAAACAGCATGCACACAGTGATACTAATTTACAATGAGCATTAACTCTTGAAGGGAATGCTGAACCCTGACGGTCAGATTTCACAGTGACAGCCTTGAGGACCAGTGATGTGTTCAACATGACTCTAATGCAGAGGAAAAGGCCCTGGAGTCCCCTGGATGTCTGATGTGGAGAAAAGAAGTTATACTTTTGAAGTTTTCAAGTTAAAATAACCTTCTTCTCTACTTTGTAGAATGTCAGACAATTCTCTTAGAACATGTTCAATTTGGGACATTTCTATTTATAAGCATAAATGTTCTTCCTTCCCTCAACAGTCATTTTCCTACTAACTACCATACAAAATTTTATCCCAGCAGCATATAAACTACGTGCACTACTGCAAAAGCTTCCTCATTAGGTCATCGTCTCTCCCAGCCTGGGCCCATCGTATGCGATATTATAAGAGGACAATACTAACCATAGCATATCATTTAGACATTTCGTCCTACAGGGTAACATCGCAGTCCTCAGCCTGACAATGGGGGGGAGGGGCGAAGGGGGGTGAGGTAGTGGTAGAGGTGCAGTCTGGCCCCCATCTAACACTCAGCCCTACAAGCCATTGTTCTTCTATTTTGATCATTTCCCTCACCTGCTACCCAGATGTCTGCTTCTTTGATACCCAGTAAGTAGGGGATCATTTGTTTGCTTTGACCACACTGCATATTCTCCCAGCTCTGCCTGTGTTCTTTTTTCCTCTAAGGAGGACATCCCCATTTCTCTCTAACTACATCTTTTCTAAGTTTACAGACTTATAAAATCTTAGCTCTCAGACATAGAAACTCTTATGTCTTGTTTCCCCAATGATAACTAGAGACGTTTCTTTCCCATGATCCCATATGCTGTTCCTCTTTATGGAACAGGTCTGCTGACTGGTACTTTGTGCTGAGAACATTGTAAATTCACTCTTCCTTGAGAGTGAAAATGGCTCTGTGCATCTGTTCATTTGGTAACCGACTGACAGAAACTGGAGATTTCCATGGGATCTGCAAGCATATGCATAGTTCACTGTCCATTTTTAGAGGAGAAATAGAAAGTGGAGGTTGTGAGTTTGGGCTGGGTAATTGCGTAATCACCAGTTGCCACCTGTGTGATCTTGAGTGAGTTTCTTATCCACTATGAGCCTCTATTTCCTCATGGAAGAACAGGAATTGAAATTGCTTGGTTATCATAACAAGATGGTAGCGTGATTGATGGACACATGCCAGAAAGATCACTTAAAGAACACAAACTTTCTTTATGGAAATAGAAACAGAATATTATGGACATGTTACACTAAGGAGACAGAGAAGGCAGAAAGCTTCTAGTTGGAAACACTAACTTGTCAGGTCTTCAAGTCCCCGTGAAGGCATAAAAATTGCCAAAGATTTCCCCACCCACTGCTCTGCTGCCACAGTGAGAAAATTCTGCAAAGCAGGAAGGTTGCACTTGCATTTCTCTGGAGAGATTTCATATCTTGCCACCTGACTCTTCCACACTGGTTATGTATGCCTGCCCACTTGATACGATCACGGGTTTAAAACAGCCGCAGCACATTCTCAAGTGTTTATTATGATTTTTAGGTAGGTGATTTTCCCATGGACACTTCCAAGGTCTGTCTAGACAGCTCTCCTAAACCCTGGATTCATATATCCATCTTCATTAAGAAATCTTATGGGGCCAGGCACGGTGGTTCACGTCTATAATTCTAGTACTCTGGGAGACCGAGGCAGGTGGATTGCCTGAGCTTCTGAGTTCGAGACTAGCCTGAGCAAGGGCAAGACCCCCATCTCTAAAAATAGCCAGGTGTTATGGCAGGCACCTACTTAGGAGGCTGAGGCAAGAGAATTGCTTGAGCCCAAGAGTTTGAGGTTGCTGTGAGCTGTGATGCCACAGCACTCTACCAAGGGCGACAAAACAAAACTCTGTTTCAAAAAAAATCTCAAATCTGTGATGTATTTTGGTCTGAACTAGGCTTCAAATGTTCTCTCTCTCTCCTGCTCCATCACTTACAACAAAAACCTGTCCCATTGGCAGCCTCCCTCTCTCAGTTAAAGGTAATGACATCTTCTCATTTACCAGGACCAAAACCTTAGAATTGTCCTCAAGTCTGTTCTTTCTTTCAGAATACCAAACTAGTTTGTCATAAATCCTATTGGATTTACCTTCAAAATTTTCCAGAAGCTGAGCACTTTTCATTATCGCCACTGTTACCACTAAAGTCAGAGCAGTCAGCGGCTGGGTTGTTGGGTTTTCTGCAGGTGTCTCCTAACTGGCGTTTCTGTTTCCAGCTTTGTCCTCCCCTTCCTGGTCTGTTCTCAGTTCATCAGCGTGATGCTCTGAGAACCTGAGTCAGACTATGTCACTCCTCTTCTCAAAACTGGGACGGCTTCTCATTCAGAACAAAAGCCAAAATCTTTGCCATAACTTTCAGGGGCCTACATGCCTGCCCCCATCACACCTCTAACTCACCTATGATTTCTCCACTTCTCACTCGGGCTGAGCACCACGCTGCTCTTTGGCCTCCTTGGTGCTTGTCAAACACACCTGTGCACTCCCACGTAGAAGCCCATATAGCCTATGGCTAGGCAGAGTGAGCGCTGTAAGAAACACCTGTAGCTTGATAATGGAACACGTTGGTGAAAAGGGCACAGGGAGGGACTTAGCTGTCTTAACAAGCACGAGAGCTCAGGAGACGAGAGCATTAGTGAATTGGCAGTCTCTACACCTGTCGTGTTAAGAGTCACAAGATCAGCTCGATATTAGGCTGGAGGAGCTAGCAGTTGGGAGCATGCACATTCTATCATGGGCCTGCTTACTTTGACTTTGTCGCCTCTCCTGCTTTCAGAACGCCAGCATGGGGTCTCTGTGCTGAAGATTACTAAGCTTTGCTAAAGACTGCTAAGACTTACTCTTCTAAGAAGACTGCTTCTCCCTCAAAGACTGTCTTTCTTGGGCGGTGCCTGTGGCTCAAGGAGTAGGACACCAGGCCCGGGGATCTGGCCAGTCCGGCCCTGACCAATGGTAATGAGATTCCCACTCTATGGTCCGTATACAGGCCTTGACCTCCACCCATAATGCTCTATCCCAAGATGTCCACTGCATTACTACTCCCTCACTTCCTTTAAATTTTCACTATAATGTCCCCATTTCACTGAGACTTGCCCTAATTACTAGATAGTGTTAAAATCAGGACTTCATACACTTTGGCTAATTGCAGAGTTTTATTTAATGAGACAGCTACCTTACAGATAAATGACAGCTATTCAATCTTAGTATTTTCAATTAAGAAAAAGATGGAAGGCTTGGCGCCTGTAGCTCAGTGGCTAGGGCACCAGCCACATACACCAGACCTGGTGGATTTGAACCCAGCCTGGGCCTGCTAAACAACAATGACAACTACAACCAAAAAATAGCTGGGCATCATGGTGGGCGCCTGTAGCCCCAGCTACTTGGGAGACCGAGGCAAGAGAATCACTTAAGCCCAAGAGTTTGAGGTTGCTGTGAGCTGTGACGCCACGGCACTCTACAAAGGGCAACATAGTGAGACTCTGTCTCAAAAAAAGAAAAAGATGGAAGCACATTCTTAAAAATCACCAATACTTTTAAAGAATCTTCCCCATCCTTTCCACATCAGCAGTTCTCACAAACACAATGGCTGCTCCAGCCTCTCTCTCCATTTCACTCCATCCTCTCTCCAATTCCCATTCTCATGTACAATCTCTCAGCCATTTCTATCCCTTCCCCATCTCTGCTTTTTATTCTATAAAGCAGTTTAGCCTCTCTGGGTTCCATACCTTTGTTTTTTGCTCTGTCAATTATTTGATGTCTGACCCCACAAAAAGGAAATCCCTGGTCTTAGCCCAGCAAACAAAAATCCCCTAGCCCTTGGATAAGGAATATTACAAATGTCTATAATTTATAAGCCTTCTTTTTACCCCTCTTGACCAAATGACAAATGACATAGAGAAATTTCTGTGAATTAGATGGTACCTGAGCTAGACTTTGAAAGCCGAGTAGAATCTCTATAGGCCAATATTAAGGCATCTCAGTAAAGACAAAAATGTAAACCTAATTGAAGGGATGGAGTATGCTGTCAAAGTAGGGAAGCATGATAAAATTGAAGAACAGGGAAAATCAGATTGTAAAAATGAGATAGAACTAAGTTATATGATTCTTAAAAGAAGGCAAAGAGCTTTTAATAGAAGCTGAAGGAGTCTGGATCATGCTTTATCTGAGAGTTATCGCCAATTGATGATGGTGGAGCAAGGATGGTTTATTGAATGGTTTCTGGGCCTTGAACTGTACCTTCCCCGTCTTCTGGAGTTCAGTAAGTGGCAACCTCAGCCACTTGTGCTAACAGCCTTGAAGTCATTCCTAACTCCTCTCTTTCTCTCATAATCCTTATCAAATCCATCAGAAAAATTCTGTTCTTTGCTTTCAAAATATACAGAGGGCACTAAGAAAAATGTATACACATTTTAAGAAATGAAACACCTGTGTTAAAATTGTAATAATATAAACTGATAATGTTTGTTGTCTTAGGCTATGTATTATATAGTTCTTGTAATTGCAGAAGTCAAACATGACTATTGCAATTTTATTTTATTTTATTTTTTTGAGACAGAACCTCAAGCTGTCACCCTAGATAGAGTGCTGTGGCATCACAGCTCACAGTAACCTCCAATTCCTGGGCTCAAGCGAGTCTCCTGCCTCTGCCTCCCAAGTAGCTGGGACTACAGGCGCCCGCCACAATGCCCGGCCATTTTTTGGTTGCAGCCGTCATTGTTGTTTGGTGTACGTGGCTGGCACCTCAGCCCGTTGAGCCACAGGTACTGAGCCAACTATTGCAATTTTAATACATGTTTTTCCTTTCTTAGAATGTGAATACATTTTGGGGGTACACTCCATATTTAGAGTCCAGGTATTTCTCACACCTCAACTATTTCCTGATCCAAGCTCCCATCCTCTGTCCCCTGGATTACTGCCGTAGCTTTCCAAGTGACCTTCTGTGCCCACGTTTGCTTCTCTTCAATTCATTCTCAATGTAGATCAGTGGTTCTTAACCTGTGGGTTGTTACCCACAGGAACTGTATTAAAGGGTCATGGCATTACGAAGGTTGAGAATCACTGGTGTAGATAAATTTTCTTTATATTTAAAGTATAAGCTTGATCATTCATTTCTCTGCTCATGGCCTTTCAATGGTTTTCCATAAAAATGACATAAAAACCTAAAATGCCACGCATGATCTGACTTTCACATTTCATTTCTCTTGCCCTCTCTTTTCTCTACTCTAGCATATTAACCTCCTGATCATTCTCGTTTCTCGACTATGTCAAACATGCTTCTACTACAGGGCCTTTGCACAAGCTATTCTTGTAGCCTGAACAGTTCTTCCTTTGTTCAAACTGAGGCTCGGTCTCTCTCTTCCTATAGGCCTCTGATTAAAAGCCATGTCCTCAGAGAGTTCTTCCTGGACAACCCTGTATAAAGCAGCAACACTCTGTCTGCCCCACATCCTCCAACCCCCTTTCCCTGCTTTATTGTTCTCCAGTTAAGAGATACCTGTAGCAATAGGCCTTAGCTTTTAGCAAACAATTGAAGGCTTAATGACCTATCAACCAGTACAGAAAAACATATTTTAAATCCAGCCCATGTATTAAACCCAGGCCACACATCAATGTTCTCGGCTGGTAAGGCTGTTTCTCAAGCATACCGCTAGCTGCTCCCACAAGGTTGCATTAAGTCTCCAATTGCACAAGAGACATGTATGGCCCAGAGGAACGGCTGATTTGAAGCTGGCTAACAGGTAGTGCCTTCAACCCCAGAGGAGTTTGCTGATGCAAGGCAAAGAGGAATTGGAGTTTCACAACTAAAAGCAAAGGCGTTCCCTGTGTTTGATGCCAGGGACCACGATCTGTGTTCATGTTCTAGCTGACTCCAGGGACCATGACCTGTGTCCTCTGAAAAATCAAACATTACGTTCCACTTTCTAAATTTCTCTAAACCTGCAAAAACTTCTCTCTTTGTCTTCTCCTTTACCCTCCTCCCTGATAGCCAGGCCTTTGAAGGTATCAGGGGTGGGAAGAAAGCGACGCTAGTAGGTTGGTATCTATTGAGGAAAGCTGATGGGGGGACATCCTAAAAAATAAAGCCAGTGAACAAAACATGCAACTACTATGTATTAAAGTTCCCAATGAAAACGAGCAGAAGTTCCTTGTTATAAGCGGAACACATTGTTTAAGTTTAGATAGCTCTTGTAGAACTTAAAAAGTTTTAAGTCCATGGGAAGGTGACTTGTGCTTTCTCAAATGCCCCAGAGGAAGTGAAGGAGTAAGCAGCCTAATGTCTTCTCCAACGTAAAAATTGCGGGCTAGAGGGAGGCAGGTGCCCATCGGCCAGCAAATCCTGACCGCACGTCTGTTACATAACAGGCTGTACCCAGCGTGGGCAGGACATGGTGTTGATCCATGTATGCATGGATCCTGCCCTCAGGGGGCTCATGTTTTACCTGGGAAAACAGATATGAGATAACTAAATTAGTTCTGAGTATGCAAAGGGCTACCAGGGAGAAGTAAAAGGGTTATTAGAGCTTATTAGAGAGGAAGATCATTGGGTCACCAGGGTCAGGAAATATCTCTGAGAAGGAAGAGTTCTGGAAGGATTGAGTAGACATGCAGGGTTGTGGAGCACACCCATTGTTTTTATGACTATAAACCCAAAACTAGCACAGGACCTGGCAGATAGCAAGAGTTTTAATAATCATTGCTATGTAATAAACCACCCCAGAAGCTGGTAGCTTAAAATTACAATACTTTTGTGTGTGTGTGAGATTCTGAAGGCTGCTTGGAGTTTTCTGAGAATGATTTTGCTCCATCCACATGCCATTGATTCAGGCCATAGTCGTCTAATCAAATGTTTCTGTTTGCTGATGTAAGGCAAAGAGGAATTGGAGTTTCACAACTAAACATCAGCATCAAATGAGCAGGAACATCTCAGGAGGCTCATTCAGGTGTCTTGCACACTGGCGGGAGCTGGGCTATGCACTGCCAGGGGATTTCCAACTGTATTTTTTTACATGGAAGCTAAGGTCTCCCAGAAGTGCAAAAGTGGGAGCTGCGATGTCTTTGTAAGGCTGAGGTGGGCTCAGGAATGGAGCAATTACTGCTGCCTCCTATTGGTTCATGTGATTCCAGGGCCAGCCCTGACTCAATGAGCAAGAGGACTATACAAGGCGGTGCTCATAGCTCAGTGGGTAGGGCGCCGGCCACATACACCAAGACTGGCAGGTTTGAACCCAGCCCAGGCTAGCTAAATAACAATGACAACTGCAACAGACAAATAGCTAGGCATTGTGGCAGGCACCTAGAGTCCCAGCTACTGGGGAGGCTGAGGCAAGAGAATTGCTTGAATCTAAGAATTTGAGGCTGCTGTGAGCTGTGGCGCCACGGCACTCTACCTGGGGCAACAGCTTAAGACTGTCACCAAAAAAAAAAAAAAAAAAAAGAGGACTTACATAAGACATGACTCCCAGGAGGTGTGGTTCACTGCAGGGGGTTTGGGGGGTCACTTTTAGAGACCAACCATCTCTGTAGGTGCTCAGTAAAAGTAAAAGGGTGGGGTGGGGTGGGTGGGGTAGGTGGGTAATAAATAGGAATCAGCCAGAGAGGAAGGAGAGACCTAAGCAGTACTGGCATCTTTGATGATTGGAGGGAAGGAAGGCACAGGAAAGTCAAGCTGCAAAAATGGGAGAGGCTGGGTTGAGCTGGTGCAGAGAGAGAGGAGAGTGGACTGTGGGGGGTGCACTTGGAGAGGCGAGCTGGGAACAGACTGAACCTAGAGCTTGACTCCTCCTGAGGTTTTCAGTTACATAAGTCAACCAATTCCCTTTCCCCCCTTGCTTGTTTGAGCTGCTTTTCTATCTTTGAATAAGAGGCCTGACTAATGGTGGGGAGGGGGGAAATCACAGTGCCCAGGAGAAGAAGGCCCTGGAGGTGAGCTCATCATTAAATGCAGAGCCATTTGGAAACAACCTGTTCTGTACAAACACTGAGCCTTGTGATTACACCTGATGTACAGGCTGCACACTCGCCCAGAGTAGGACAGAACCTGCCCCTGACATCAAACAGGAAAATGTCTGTGGGTGGATGTTCCCAATGGCTTCAGAAAGCCCTTTTCCACATGCATAATTGACATGGACAGCCAACCATTGCTCAGACTTCTGTCGTAAACTGGTAGAACATTTTAAAAAGCTCTTCTCGGATCCCCACAATGTAAATTTGCATGCTTTGGTTTCCACTAGCCACAGTTCCAGCTTTGGGACTCCTATACCAATTCTGCCTTGAGGGCCCCTATGTCATAAGTTTGTTATGCTGATATAATAAGATAATTTAGGCAAAATGCTTGGCACAGTACCTGGCCAGAACTTAATAAAGTCCCAGTAAGCATTAGTTTTGGTTTTTGTTACTAGTATTGCCTGATCTTATTTTTGGAATTCCAAGTGTTTTGATGATATGGTAAAAGAAAAGAGAAAAAAGAAAAAAAAGGCTCTGCTTTTTAGCCCCTCCAAAGATCCAAAAACATAGGGGGAAAGAAAAGAAAGCTTCCGAACTCTCAATGAATCTCAAAACTTAAATAAAAAAAACTTAAATGAAAAAAAAAAAAAAAAAAGAAAGCGTCTGTAGGGCCCTTAAGCTCAAACCTAGATGTAACCATTGCCTTAGATGTGAAGTCCCTGAAGGGTCCAGAATGGGGGCACATATATGTCATTGTTTCCCTAAGCCCTGCATTAAACCTTTAAGGCCTATCGGGGGCCTGGGGAAAGTAATCAGAGTTCTTCGTGAGGTCTGAAAGCCTGCCCCGGTGTCCTGATTCCCTCCCATCTCGTACTTGTGTTTCCCAGATAGGCCATGGTACTTCCTGCTGAGGCACACCTTGGCACTTGCCATCCTTGCTGTACAGAGCTATCTCGGCTCCCCCAGGTTCACAACTAGTCTCAAGCTTCCCTTTCCTGTTGAAGCCCTCCTTGACCCCCAGTCTAGGCCTGTTTATGTTCCCACCAGGTTATCACATCACTCTGGTCCTTTCCTTTAGGGTTATGCATCGCGATTTGTTAATAAGTACTTGTCAGTGTGATTCTTTGATTGACAATGGATCTTTTTGTTTTTGAGACAAAGTCTCACTCTTGCCCTGAGTAGAGTACAGTGGTGCTATTCCTCACAGCAAACTCTTGGGCTTGAGCAGTCCTCTTGCCACAGCTTCCTAAGTAGCTGGGACTATAGTCACCCACCACCACACCCAGCTAGTTTTTAAATTTTTACTAGAGATGGGGTCTTGTTCTTCTTTAGGCTGGTCTTGAACTCAGAGCTCAAGCAATCGACCCACCTTGGCCTCCCAGAGTGCAAGGATTATAGGCGTGAGCCACTGAGCCCCGCCAAATAATAGATTTCTTCCCTTGACGGTAAGCTGCTTGTGAACACAATCCAAGGGATTTTATTTTTTCTTTACCTTTCTCTTAAGAACCAAGTTCAGAGGCTGACACATAGAATGTGCTCAATAACACTGGCTGAGTAGATGGATAATAGAAAAACAAGTATTTATCAGGTCTAAAGACTGAACTCATCAGTTTATTCCATCAATCTGGGTTAGGCTAGAGCAATCAGAGGGGTGGGAATCAATTATTTGCAGGATACAAAGGGAAATGCTACATTTCCCCTTGTCCAACTGTAAATCAATTGGTTGCCATTTGGAAGTTGAACTACCTGCTAGAGGAGTTCTCCCCTGCAGGAGAAATACATGTAAACAGAGTCTAAGACTTCTTCTTACCAAAGTGTGCAAAACGAAGTCCACTGTCCACTCCACACAATCTACACTCCCTTTCTAAAGAGGAGCTATGTAAGGTTTCATAGACGCTGGCTTAAATATGCCAGCTATTTAAAAGCGACTCTCATCTGTGGTTGTTTGATTTCATTTAACTGCCCACTTCAAGTTAGAGACAATAATATAGGTGTGATTTTCAACTGGTATGCAGTAAGAGGATCTTAGGTGTGCCACAAAAATTTGTAAAGATCATCGATTAAGTTATTTTTGAAAGAAGTTCAAAGCATAGTAAGTATACTCATTTTTTTGAGTGTGTGTGTGTGTGGATTAACATACTTTAAGTGTTCTAGGAAGTTTAACTATAGATTCAAGAGTGCCATGAAGGCTCGGCACCTGTGGGTTAAGTGGCTAAGGCGCCAGCCACATATACCTGAGCTGGCGGGTTCGAATCCAGCCCAGCCAGCCAAACAACAATGACAGCTGCAACCAAAAAATAGGCAAGCATTGTGGTGGGCGCCTGTAGTCCCAGCTACTTGGGAAGTGGAGGCAGGAGAATCGCTGGAGCCCAGGAGTTGGAGGTTGTTGTGAGCTGTGATGCCACAGCACTCTATCCAGGGTGACAGCTTGAGGCTCCATCTCAAAAAAAAAAAAAAGAGTGCCATGAGATAAAAAAGGGTTGAAAAACACTACAATAGAGGACAGTGCTTAAAAGAATGCACATGAGGGCCAGGCGAAGAAGGTTCAAACCCACGAGGGGCCGCTTTTCACTCTCTGTGCAACATTAAGCTAATGAACGTACCTTCTTTTTTCTTACCTATAGAATGGGGATATTTACTGTCTGGAGTTGATGGGTAGATTGAGCTAGACATGCAGGGAGGCTTCAATGAGTGAAAGTTCTATTGTCCTTGTTCCTGAATTATTTGCTTTTTCATACTATTGGGAAAAAGCAGCAACAAGGTTGTAAAGAGAAAAAGCGAGTCATTTCTGGGCCGCAAGAAACTTTTATCCCCCAGACCAAAAAACCTTCCTATGGATAAGCTAATTGTTACTAATTAACTTTACCTTATTTTTTTCTTTTTTAGTTCTTTATATACAAGTTTTAACTTGAGTTCTTCTATACAGTTGTAATTACGCCTATCTTGGTTCTCATAGCCAGTAGAAAACTTTTGTTCTGTGTTATGACTGGTGATTCAAATCATGCTCTTTTAAAGGTAGGGCTTTAGTGATTTCTTTGTCTATTAGAAGCAACATGTTATTATGGAAGTCTCCCAGGTCAGAGTCAGAAAAACCTGAGGTTGGATTCCAAGTCTACCACCCGGTGGCTGTGTGATCTTGGTAGCTATGTGACCCAGGGTACATTGCTTTGCCCCTGTTAACATTGGTCCCCTAGGGAGCTGATGTGGGTGCTGTGCCTGGTGCATGATCTGGGGATGACTGGGGAGGGAGGATGCTAGTGGGCCATGTACTTCCCCTCCCAAGGGTCCACTTTTCTCACAGTGCCATGTAAGGCAGCCTGATAACCACAAGTTACTAGGACCAAACTTGTCTTGTCTTCCTTTTGCCAGTCATATAATAGCTGTATATAACTAGAAAAACTCTGTAACCTCTTTGAGCTTCAGTTAGTCTATGTATGAAATGAGCTATTCTTCGAATGGAGATCTCATTAAGATTAAGTTTTTTCTCATTTCTCATTTCAGAAAAAGAATTATGTAACATTTTATAAAGTTATCCAGGGATGGGGGTGGTTCTTTCTTACCTGATGTCCAGGTATCGAGATGTGTAAAAATGTCTCCATCTGCTGATGGCCAAATGCCCCCAAATGCTCTCCCTTCAGCCAGCCAGCCAGCCAATAAAATAATTTATTGCCAAATGCCCACTTAGAACTGTGGGCCATATATCATGCTAGAAAAAGGGCAGAGAAAGGAAAGACATGACCCAGCCAAGAAAAGCCCAGGGAGCAAATGATTACAGCCTAAAATGGCAAAGGTTGAGATGGGTAGAATGTAGAAAGGGAAGGAAGTGATGGGGATAAGAGGACGAAGGCAGAGGAAGTTGGCAGACTTGAAAGATAGAAAGGAGAGGAAGGGAATGTATAAAATGCTGAGGCAAGACAGACCATGGTAAGTGCGTGTCATGGTAGTTGTTGGGCAAAGCTGAAATGCAAGGCGGCAAAGGTACCATCACTCTTTCTAGAAAGGATTCCTGCCACTGGTAACTACTTCATTCCAAAACACCCTGGGAGGAGTCAAAGTTTGTGCTTCTGTAGCACAAAGGTAAGTGAAGGTTTTTATGATGTCAGTTTATTTAATGAGAGAGAAACTGAGCTGACCTATTTGGAAAAGAAAAGCCACCTGGGGCACTTTAATGATTTTTGTCATTCTGTCAATTGAGATGCAGACTCAGTTACACATTTGGAACACATGTGACTGATCTCCAACCATCTGTGAAATGATATTCCAAGATGTTTCTCTCAATTTTCTTCAGCTTTAGGCATAAGATAGTTTCTTCAGCTTTAGGCATAAGTCTACAAACATTGTGTGATTAAAGCCCAAAGTATATTCTCATATGCACAACTTTACTTTCTGGGTAGGTTCAAGGTAACAAAATGTACTGATAACAACCCTTGGGAGAGCTCTGTGTGGGCCACACATAAAATGCTTCATTAAACCATCAAAAGTTGACCTTTTTGCAGGAAAGAATATTTTGTACAAGAAGTGAAGACTTTGTGATCCCAAAATCACAAATTAAACAGAAATGATTTGTTCAGGGAACACAATTCCGACGTTCAATAGCACCAGTTAATATGAATAGTATTCTAAGGCCACTGTGATGATGTGGTAAATACATTTGTAGGAGATACTTAATTCTATTTCTCAGAGAGTGGTCTGTGGCCCTATTTTAACAAACTTGACAGCTATTTATATAGCCCCTTAAAGGCAGTGTAATAGGAACATTAAATAAATCAGAAAAAGACAATGAAGAAAAGAAATGAAACAGACAAAAACACTGCCCTCCTGGGGCTTAATTTATGGAGAAAGATAAACAACAAAGGGTATAAATAATGAATAGTAATCAATATTGTTTATTAGAAATAGAACAGGAGAAAAGAGAGCAAGAGTGCCAGGGCTATGGAATGAGGGCTGCAATTTTCTTTTCTTTCTTTTTTAGAGTCTTACTTTATTGCCCTCAGTAGAGTGCTGTGGTGTCACAGCTCACAGCAACCTCCAACTCCTGGGCTTAAGCGATTCTCTTGCCTAAGCCTCCTGAGTAGCTGGGACTACAGGTGCCTGCCAGAATGCCTGGCTATTTTTTTGTTGCAGTTTGGCCAGGGCTGGGTTTGAACTCAACACCCTCAGTGTATGGGGCCAGTGCCCTGCCCACTGAGCCACAGTTGTCACCTACGTCCTGGAATTTCCAATGTTAATTGGGGTATGCTTTATTAAGAAGGTGCCATTCAACCATAAGATGCGACAGAGGTGCAGATGTCTCTAGGAGAAGCATTTCAGGGAGAGGCAGAGCAATCCTAAGGCAAAAGCAGCATGGCTCAGACAGCCTGGTGGGAGTAGGAGATGAGGTCAGAGAGGGGATGGCAAGGTGGGGCCAGATCATTTAGGACCTTGAAGACTTGTAAGTAAAATGAGGCTCTAATGGTGAGTTTTGTGCAAAGGTTTGGGAAATCTGACATATTTTACAGCATAACTCTGGCTTCTGCATTTAGAATAGACTATGAAGGGCGAGATGGGGGCAGGTGGATCTGTGAGGAGGCCATTGCAGTAATCCAGTGAATGACAATGAGCCAGTTAGGATGACAAGTGATTAAAAATAACTGAATCCTTGGGATAGTTTGGAAGTTTTATCAAGGCAATTTCATGATGGATTAAATATGGGATATAAAAAAAGAAAAAAATTTTGTCAGAGATGACTCCCAGGTTTTGTCCTGAAACACTTGAATGAAGATGCCAATGAAGGAAATCTGTGACTGAGGAAAACTTGGAAGGGAGAGATGATGTACATTTGTAGTTTTAGTTTGTAACAGGTCAAGCTTGAGATTTCTACCACATTGAGATGTGAAGTATGCATTTGGATTTGTGAGTCTGGATTCCAAGAATGTGGCAGGGCAAAAGGTTTAAATTGGTATACCTTTGTCATCAAGCCATAAGAATGGAAGAAATAACAAATAGAATGAGTGCAGAGAGGAAAGAGAACAAAGGAACTTCATCAAAGATTCATGTGTTTTAGTTTCCTGTTGCTGCTGTAACAAATTACTACTAATTTAGTGTCTTAAAACCATAGACTTCTTACAGTTTTAGAAGTCAGAAATATTAAATGGATCTCATTTGGGCTAAAGTCAAACTATGGGCAGGCCTGAGTTCTTTTTGGAAGCTCTAGGATGGAATCACTTTCTTGTCTTTTCCAGCTTTAGTGGTAGCTCATATGCTTTGGCTTGTGGCCTCTTCCATCTTCAAAGCCAGATGGCCAGCTGAGTCTTCTCATGTCACATTCCTCTGACACTGACTCTTCTGCTTCTTTCTTCTACACTTACAGATGTTGTGATTATATGCGGCCCATCCAGATAAGCCAGTAAAATCTCTTCATTTCAAGATCCTTAATTAAATTATGCACACAAAATTTCTTTTGCCATGTAAGGTAACATATTCATAAATTCCAGGGATTACTACAACATTATGGAAGTTTCTTAATGATGCAGAATCCTGCAATCCATCCTAGACCTACTGAACCATAGTCTCTGGGAAATGGTGTCCACAAATCTCCCTAGGTAATTCTCACGTCCTCCTTTGTTTTTGTGTGATGAAAACAGGTGATGATAAAAGAGATAAGTGTGACTCTCACCCTACCTTACCAAGACCCTGGTGGTTGAGGACAGATGACACTGGGTAGAGTCAATGACCCTCTCAAGGACACCATTCCTGGTCAGCCATGTTACATGGCATTATGGGCTGTTCTCAACCAAGGGGCCAGGTTATAGTTTAGAACCTTAGTGGTCAGTGGTAATGTGCTTGCCGAATCCTTTCTCAGTGCAACTCAAAGGCAGAAGTAGTGGGCAATTGCTTTACCAAGTTTAATTCAACAAGGACTAGTTCAAGCTACTATGACGAGAACAGACATTTCACCACAGATCCTTTCTTTAGGAAAAAGACATTAGAATCTGGGTATTTCTCTTCACAAACATTAGAGACGTTCCCAAGCCAAGTGATATGATTTAAAAACTACACTAAAATAAAAAGAAAACTGTTCACACAGCATAGACATGAATGATGAATAAATTTAAAGCAAAAATGCTTACATCTCCAAACTTCTAGATTTTCCCCTCAAATTGATCTCAGGGACATTTTTAATTTTAGAACCTCCAGACTAAGAACTTTTCCTTACCAGAACTCAAATCTTAAAGTTTGCTCCCTACATGTTGCATACATGAATTAGGACAATGCATTTCCGTGTAAAAATTTTATTCAGAAACATAGAGAACAGAACATGGAAGTCTGTCTTCATCCCCTCTCTGACCAGAGGAGATGAATTATTGTCAGAATTCTGGAGAATCTTTTCCTTCTTCCTTTGTGCACATGCACACATTCATCTTTTATACAGATGGTGTCACACTTTCTTTTTTTTTTTATTGTTGGGGATTCATTGAGGGTACAAGAAACCATGTTACACTGGTTGCATTTGTTAGGAAAAGACCCTCTTACAATCGTGTTTTGCCCCCAAAAGGTGTGGCACACACCAAGACCCCAAGACCC
>CAUYON010038799.1:0-44123 GCA_963573935.1 Arctocebus calabarensis | reverse complement strand
GCCTGTGGCTCAACGGGCTAAGGCGCCAGCCACGTACACCTGAGCTGGCGGGTTTGAATCCAGCCCGGGCCCACCAAACAACAATGACAGCTGCAACCAAAAAATGGTGGAGCATTGTGGTGGGCGCCTGTGGTCCCAGCTGCTTGGGAGGCGGAGGCAGGAGAATCGCTTGAGCCCAGGAATTGGAGGTTGCCGTGAGCTGTGATGCCACTGCACTCTATCCTGGGTGAAAGCTTGAGGCTCTGTCTCAAAAAAAAAAAAAGAAAAGAAAAGAAAAAAAGAAAGAATTGGAAAAACACTGGAAGATACTGGCCTGGGGAAAGACTTCATGAAGAAGACTGCCATGGCAATAGCAACACCTGCAACAATAAACAAATGGGACTTAATTAAACTGAAAAGCTTCTGTATAGTTAAGGAGACAACTAAAGGAAATAGACAACCTACCCAATGGGAAAGGATATTTGCGCATTTTACATCTGACAAAAGTTTAATAACCAGGATCTATACAGAACTTCAATTAATCTACAAGAAAAAAACCAACAATCCCATACATCAATGGGGAAGAGAGATGAATAGAATCTTCTCTAAAGACGACAGGCGAATGGCCAGTAAACACTTGAAAAAATGCTCATCATCCCTAATTATTAGAGAAATGCAAATTAAAACCACCCTGAGATACCATCTAACTCCATCGAGAATGGCCTATATCACAAAATCTCAAAATGCAGATTCTGGCACGGATGTGGGGACTGCTGATGGACTGCAAACTAATACAACCGTTTTGGAAGGAAGTATGGAGAAAGCTCAAAGAACTCAACCTAGACCTTCCGTTTGATCCTGCAATCCCATTACTGGGCATCTATCCAGAAGAAAAAAAAAAAACTTGTATTATAAAGACACTTGTACTAGGCTGTTTATCACAGACCAATTTACAATTGCTAAAATGTGGAAACAGCCTAAATGTCCTTCAATCCAAGAATGGATTAGTAAACTATGGTATATGTATACCATGCAATATTACTCAGCCATCAAAAAAAATGGAGACTTTGCAGCATTTGTACTAACTTGGATGGAGGTGGAACACATTATTCTCAGTGAAACATCACAGGAATGGAGAAACATGAATCCTATGTATTCGACTTTGATTTGAGGACAATTAATGACACAGTTGGGCATGGGAGAAGGGGAGAGCAAACAGAGAAAGAAGGAGGGAGGGGGTGAGGAAAAGAAAACAAAAAAAAAGAAAAAGAAAATAGGGGCAGTGCCTGTGGCTCAGTGACTAGGGCGCTGGCCCCATATGC
The DNA here is from genome assembly GCA_963573935.1 of Arctocebus calabarensis. Classification (NCBI taxonomy): domain Eukaryota; kingdom Metazoa; phylum Chordata; class Mammalia; order Primates; family Lorisidae; genus Arctocebus; species Arctocebus calabarensis. The sequence continues at coordinate 42,822 of CAUYON010038799.1, read as the reverse complement.
CAGAGGTGGTGGGTTCAAACCCAGCCCCGGCCAAAAAAAAAAAAAAGAAAAAGAAAATAATGACTAATTCTCCCATAAATTGGATTCAATTTTGACCAAAGTACATTACTTAAACAATTTTTAATTCAACTTGTCAATATGTTGTTTAGGATGTTACATCCTTATTTATAAGTGAAATGTGTTTGTAATTTTCCTTTATAACAATATATTTTCTCCAATATCAGGTGTATCCAGATCAAGTAGAATTATTTTGAAATATTTCTTTTTTTTCTATTGTCTATAAGATTTTGGCATGATCTGTTTTTTGAAACTCTCTTTTACTTTTATTTGTATAATATTAGTTCTCTATTTTTTGAGACATTGGAAAAAAAAAGAAGTTAACTGATGACTTCATGCTGAGCCTTAGCGTCAAAGCATTCTATAATAGACATACTCTTTTTTGACAATGTGAACATTACTTTCTTGGCATTATTATTATTATTACTTAATATTTCGATGCAGTAATCGTCTGTTTTCTTTTCTGAATGAAAAATGTATCTTTGTTCATTCTTTATGTGGTTTTTGTTTCTAGTCCTTATCTTAAACATTGTTATTGTTATTAAATTTTAAGCCTTTTAAATTCTGTGAAGGCAAAAAGTGGAAACCTAATAAACACATGTATATGTAAAAATAAAATAAAAATAATAATAATTTAAAAAAAGAAAGAAATCATTTGCAAATCCGAATTCAAATAAATAGAACATAACAGCTTAACAAAAAGACAACCCAATTTAAAAATTAGGCAAAGGACTGGAATTGACATTTCTCCAAAGAAAATATACAAATAACCAAGAAGCACATGAAAAGAAGTACATCTTCATTTGTCATTAGGGATATGTAAATCTAAACCACAATGAGAAACCACTTTGACCCCCTAGGATAGCTATTAAAAAAAAAAAGGCTCTGTGCCTGTGGCTAAATGGGCTAAGGCGCCAGCCGCGTACAACTGAGCTGGCGGGTTCGAATCCAACCCTGCCCACCAAACTACAATGACAGCTGCAACCAAAAAATGGCCGGGCATTGTGACGGGCGCCTGTAGTCCCAGCTACTTGGGAGGCAGAGGCAGGAGACTCGATTGAACCCAGGAATTGGAGGTTGCTGTGAACTGTGATGCCACAGCACTCTATCCAGGGTGACAGTTTGAGGCTCTGTCTCAAAAAAAAAAAAAAGAAAAAGAAAAATTACTTCTAGAGTAGTTGTTTTCAACCTTTTTTATTTCACTGCACACTTGAAGATATAATTAAATTTCTGTGAGACACTTAAATTATGTTGATAAAAAATGAGTAAAACAAAAGAATATATTTACTGTGCTTTGAATGTCTTTCAAAAATAATCTAATTAAATTTTTTTTTTTTTGTAGAGACAGAGTCTCACTTTGTCACCCTCAGTAGAGTGCTGTGGAGTCACAGCTCACAGCAACCTCCAGCTCCAGGCTTAGGCAATTCTCTTGCCTCAGCCTCTTGAGTAGCTGGGACCACAGGTACCCGCCACAACGCCTGGCTATTTTTTGATGCAGTTTGGCCAGGGCCGGGTTTGAACCTGCCACCCTCAGTATATGGGGCTGGTGCCCTACTCGCTGAGCCACACTCGCTGCCCTAATTAATAGTCTTTTAAAATTTTCACATTACAGCTAAGGTTCTCTCACAGCACACTGGTTAAAAATCACTGCTTTAGAGGTAAAAGTAGGGATTGGGGTTGAAAGGCACAAAGGGGGCGGCTCCTGTGGCTCAGCGAGCAGGGCGCCGGCCCCATATACCAAAGGTGGTGGGTTCAAGTTCGGCCTCGGCTGAACTGCAAAACAAAAAAATAGCTGGGCGCTGTGGTGGGCGCCTGTAGTCCCAGCTACTGGGAAGGCTGAAGCAAGAGAATCGCTTAAGCCCAAGAGCTGGAGGTTGCTGTGAGCTGTGTGACGCCCCGGCACTCTACCCAGGGTGATAAAGTGAGACTCTATCTCTACAAAAAAAAAAAAAGAAAGGCACAAAGGAAGGAAATATATTTTCCTTGAGTGTGCCTTCTTAGATAGCTTTGACATGTGAACCTGTAAATGTTCTTCAAAATATAAAACCAAACCAAAAAGGATAAGAAATGAACCCTATAAATGAAAAAAAGAAAGACCATACCCACACAGGTAGAATAATTTTTCAAATAACTTTGGAATTTTTCACTCTGACTGTAAACTCTTTGATGAGACAAAAAGAATTATAAAATAATTTTAATCCTTATTTAGTAGTTTAATTGTTAGCAGTGATATTGATACTGTCTAGATGTATTTGTATTATAAATTAATGCAAATAAGAAATTATGTTCCTATTATTAGGAACCAGAATTTTCAAAGTAAGGGAAATTAAATATGAGTACACAATTCAAAAAACTTTTAAAATGCTATAATGTTGGCTGGGTGTGGTATCTCACACCTGTAATCCTAGCTCTTTGGGAGGCTAAGGTGAGAGGAGTTTGAGAGCAGCTTGGGCAATATATTGAGATCTCATTTCTACAAAAGATTTAAAAAAGTTAAAAATTAGCCAATGTTGTGGAGGGCCCCTGTAGTTCTAGCTACTTGGGATGCTTCAGCTCAAGAGTTTGAGGTTGCAATGAGCTATGATTGCGTCACTGTACTCTAACCTGGGCAACAAAGCAAGACCCTGTCTATTAAAAAAAAAAGTATATATAACATAAAGTAGGCTGAATATATAAAAATCAACAAGCCCATAATCGATCCTACAAAAAAATGATAATAAAATACAATTAGCCAGGTAAGGTGGCACACACCTGTAATCCTGGCACTCTGGGAAGCCGAGGTGGATGGATTGCCTGAGCTCATGAGTTTGAGACCAGCCTGAGCAAGAGCTGTCTCTAAAAGTCCTAGCTACTTAGAATGTTGAGGCAGGAAAATTGCCTAAGTCCAGAAGTTTGAGGTTGTAGTGAGCTATGATCAGGCCACTGCACTCCAGCCTGGTTGTGAGAACAAGACCCTGTCTCTAGGAAAAAGACAGAGAGAGAGAGAGAGAGAGAGAGAGAGAGAGAGAAACATTTGGAAAGTATTTGGAGACATTCAAATACGGACCTGGCATTGAATGATATTAGGGAATTATTTTAAATTCTGTTCACCTTGGTATATGACTAGAAAGGAAAAATTCCTTATGTTTAGAAATGCGTATTGAAGTATTTAGAGGTGAAATGTTCTATGATGTCTGTCATTTATTTTAAAGAACTTTAGCATGAAACAATTAAATCTAGGAGATGAGTATACAGGTATTGATTGCACTAATCTTTCAAATACTTTTTTTTTTCCTTTTCTTTTTTTCTGAGACAGAGTCTCACTCTGTTGCCACAGGCTAGAATGTCATAGCAACAGCAACCTCAAACTCTTGGGCTAGAGCAATCTCCTGCCTCAGCCTCCAGAGTAGCTGAAACTACTGGCACCTGCCATAATGCCCAGTTAATTCTCTATTTTTTTGTTTTTTGTTTTTGTTTTTGTAGAGACAGAGTTTCACTTTATTGTTCTCGGTAGAGTGCTGTGGCATCACACAGCTCACAACAACCTCCAACTCCTGGGCTTAGGCGATTCTCTTGCCTCAGCCTCCCAAGTAGCTGGGACTACAGGCACCTGCCACAACGCCTGGCTATTTTTCTGTTTTTGCAGTTTGCCGAGGCTGGGTTTGAACCCTCCACCTTCAGTATATGGGAGTATATGGGACCAGCGCCCTACTTGATGAGCCACAGGCGCTGCCCAATTCTCTATTTTTTTAAAATAGAGATGGGGTCTTGTTTTTACTCCGCTGGTCTCCAATTCCTGAGTTCAAGTGATCTTCCCACCTTGGCCACCCAGAGTGCTAGGATTACAGGCATGAGCTACCATGCCTGGCCTCTACTACTTTTAAAAAATGTTTAAGGCTCAGCACCTGTGGCTCAATGGGCTAAGGCACCAGCCACGTACACCTGAGCTGGCAGGTTCAAATCCAGCCTGGGCCTGCCAAACAACAATGACAGCTGCAACCAAAAAATAGCTGGGCGTTGTGGCGGGCGCCTGTAGTCCCAGCTGCTTGGGAGGCAGAGGCAGGAGACTTGCTTGAGCCCAGGAGTTGGAGGTTGCTGTGAGCTATGATGCCACAGCATTCTCTCCAGGGTGACAGCTTGAGGCTCTGTCTCAAAAAAAAAAAAAGTTTGAAAATGTTCATATTATGGAATTTAAAAAATTGAAAATGGTTTGGAGAAACAGTCCCTAGAAAATGTTACTTCTTAGCCCAAGGAAAGGTAATTTGGCTTTGACTTATGTTAAGAACGTATGGCTCGGCTTGGCGCCTGTGGCTCAATAGGCTAGGGCGCCAGCCACGTACACCTGAGCTGGCGGGTTCGAATCCAGCCTGGGCCCGCCAAACAACAATGATGGCTGCAACCCAAAAAATGGCCGGGCATTGTGGTGGGCGCCTGTACTCCCAGCTACTTGGGAGGCAGAGGCAAGAGACTCACTTGAGCCCAGGAATTGGAGGTTGCTGTGAGCTGTGATGCCACAGAACTCTATCCAGGGTGATGGCTTAAGGCTCTGTCTCAAAAAAAAAAAAAAAAAGAATGTATGGCTCTTGAATTTTTCCTCATATGCCTTTTTTTCTTCCCTCTCCCCTCTACCCCCCACCTATCTAGCCCTCTTTGACTCTCTGCACAGCAACCAAGCTTCAGATAGCCCATTTCCCCCACCCCGTACTCTTCACTCACCTCCCCTGCAACTACGGCAGCGCTCTGAGAAGCCTCCTTGGTGTAAGTAACCCTTTTGGAATTGCCTAATCAAAAGCCAAGCAGAATGGAGGGATGGGTGAATGAGAGACCTGTTGCATAAGGGGAAAGAAGAGGAGGGTTGGGAGACCAGAAATATCCTCTGGGGAGGCAGTCTCACCTGCCACTTTTAAGATGAGTGGAGAGCCTGCTTATTCCCTCCCTGCACACCTGTCCTCCATGTTCCCTACAGGTGAATGTTTATGGGTTCTGCTCCCCTGAAATCTTATTCTTATACCTCTTCTGTTTCTTTCTGACTTCTTTGATTTGCCTGAATTAAACCACAAGCTGGATATTAAAATTGCTTTTATATTTGGGTGAAGCTTAACTCACATCTTTTCTTTTTCTTTTTTCCATCTATACCTTTGTTTAGGTATTAGGGGTGTAGCCTCATTGGTAAACATCTTTTTTTGGTGTTTGTTTTTAAGACAGAGTCTCATTATGTCATTCTCGGTAGAGTACTGTGGTGTTACAGCTCACAGCAACCTCGAACTCTTAGGCTTAAGCAATTCTCTTGCCTCAGCCTGCCAGGTAGCTGGGACTACAGGTGCCCGCCACAATGTCTGGTTATTTTGCTGTTGTTGTTCTAGTTGTCATTGTTGGGTTTTTTTGTTTTTCTTTTTTTTTTTTGAGACAGAGCCTCAAGCTGTTACCCTGGATAGAGTGCCATGGCATCACAGCTCACAGCAACCTCCAATTCCTGGGCTGAAGTGAGTCTCCTGCCTCCGCCTCCCAAGTAGCTGGGACTGCAGGTGCCCACCACAACCAACGTCCGGCCATTTTTTGGTTACAGTCATCATTGTTGTTTGGCAGGCCCAGGCTGGATTTGAACCCGCCAGCTTAGGTGTATGTGGTTGGTGCCTTAGCCACTTGAACCACAGGCGCCGAGCCTTTCGTTGTTTTTAGCAGGCCTGGGCCGGGTTTAAACCCACCAGCCACAGTGTATGTGGTCAACACCCTGGCCACCAAGCTACAGGCACTGAGCCCATCTTTTTTTTTTTGAGACAGAGTCTGACTATATTGCCCCCAGGCTGGAGTGCCATGGCATCAGCCTAGCTCACACCAACCTCAAACTCCTAGGTTCCAATGAACCTGCCTCGGCCTCCCAAGTAGTTAGGACTGTAGGTGCCTGTCATAGTGCTAATTTGGTTTTTCTTCTATTTTCAGTAGGGCCAAGATTTCATTCTTGCTCAGACTGGTTTTGAATTCCTGAGGTTAGGAGATTCTCCTGCCTCTGCCTCCCAAAGTGCTAGGGTTACAGGTGTGAGCCACCATGCTCAGCCAATAAACATCTTCTTTAGGGTCTGTCTGCACCAGAAATAGGTCCCATGGCTCTTACCTTATGCCCATACCATTTTCCTCTCTTTTCTGTTTGAAGTGTACCTCCTCTGATCCTTTATAAAAGATAAAAGAGAGGCAACTAGCATACCTTATAAACTCAATGACTGAGCTTTTGCAGGCTCAGATTTGCCAGCTTTTCTAGGTTTTCTTTGATGATAATCTATTCAGGTATCCTCTGTTTCCAGAATCTATCATTGTTGATACTACAGTGCTTTAATAGATAATTTTAATACTATCAATAGTTATGATGTTTACAAAGGGAAAAGTAGGTTATTCTCTTACTAGAGGTCAATGCAGGAGTAGGGGTTGTGGTAGGAATCATCCTACAGTGTGATTAAAGATTCTAAGGATTCTACTCTCAGGATATTGGAAATTTACTTTGTTTTCTGTGTATATAATCTGCACAAACCTATAATTTAAAGGGTCCCAAGACTTACAGGGTCTTAACTTTGAATCCATGGCTAGGTTTCAGGGAAGAGTCTATGAGCCTCAAGAATCATATATAAAGATTAGTATGAATATTTGTATGTATATTTTTTCCTGGAAGATAATCTATGATTTTCAATAGTGCCTCAAAGGAGTCAGAAAGGTTAAGAACTTCTGCCATGTAGAGTTTCTGTGGCAGTCTACTATCTTTCGGTAAATCATTTTCTTTCCTATTGTTCTTATTTACCAGGTTTTTCTGTATTCTCCTGCTTACTTATCTCTTGGGCTATTAATAATGATTACCTCTACCCCAGAAATACATTGATTGCTTTAAAGAATGATTAACAAAAGGTATATACATCATACTCATTGGGAGTATTTTGCACTTTTTTGGTTAGGGGCTAGGTTTGGACCAGCCATCTCCAGCATATGGGGCCAATGTTCTACCCCTTTGAGCCACAGGCGCCGCCCTCATTGGGAGTATTTCAAGAAAATGATATTGCCCTCATCCTTTTCCCTACCCCTCACCTATGATCCAGAATTAGAATCTCTAGAGATGGAATCTGAGAATTTGTACTTAAAGAAACTTTTTGGCTCGGTGCCTGAGGCTCAATGGGCTAAGGCATCAGCCACATACACCTGAGCTGGCGGGTTCGAATCCAGCCCGGCCCACCAAACAACGACGGCTGCAACCAAAAAATGGCCTTGCGTTGTGACGGGCGCCTGTGGTCCCAGCTACTTGAGAGGCAGAGGCAAGAGACTCACTTTAGCCCAGGAATTGGAGGTTGCTGTGATGCCACAGCACTCTATCCAGGGGGACAGCTTGAGGCTCTGTCTCAAAAAAAACAACAAAAAAAGAAACTTTTTGATAGGCTCAGCACTCATGTTCAGTGGTTAGGTTGCTGGCCACATACACTGGGGCTGGTATGTTTGAACCCAACCCGGGCCTGCTAAAACAATAATGATAACGATAACAAAAAAAAAAATAGCTGGGTATTGTGAGGGGCACCTGTAGTCCCAACTACTTGGGAGGCTAAGGCAAGAGAATCACTTAATCCCAAAAGATTGAGGTTGCTGTGAGCCGTGATGCCATAGCACTCTACTGAGGGTGACACAATGAGACTCTGTCTCAAAAAAAAAAAAAAGAAAAGAAAAGAAAAGAAACTTTTTGACATTTTTTTTTTTTTGTAGTGACAGAGTCTCACTTCATTGCCTTCAGTAGAGTGCCGTGGCATCACACAGCTCACAGCAACCTCCAACTCCTGGGCTGAGGCGATTCTCTTGTCTCCTGAGTAGCTGGGACTACAGGCACCCCCCACAATGCCTGGCTATTTTTCTGTTTTTGCAGTTGGGTCAAGGCCAGGTTTGAACCTGCCACCTTTGGTATATGGGGCTGGCGCCCTACTCGTTGAGCCACAGGTGCTGCCCACTTTTTGACAATTTTTAATGGATGTATATTAGTAATACATGAGATAATTTAGTACATTAGTATCATTTGTAAGATCAAATTGTTGTACTTGGGATATCCATCCAAGAATTTTTTAAATTCTTCTCCTCTAGCTATTTTGAAATATATAATAGATTATTATAAATTATTGTCATCCTACTGATCTATTTAATACTGGGTCTTATTTCTTCTGTGAAACTGTATTGTACCCATTGATCAATTTCTCTTCATTTCCTTCTCCTGTCTTTCTTGTTTTTCTGTACTTGTCTTATTTCACTTAACATAATGACCTCCAGTTATAACCATGTTGGTGCAAATGACAGATTTCTTTGATTTTTTTGGATGGATAATATTCCATTTTGTATATATATCATAGTTTTCTTTATCCATTCATCTGTTTTTGTTTTTGTTTTGAGACAGAATCTTACTCTGTTGCCCTGCATAGAGTGCTGTGGCATCATAGCTCATAGCAACCTCAAACTCCTAGGCTGAAGCAGTCCTCTTGCCTTAGCCTCCCAAGAAGCTGGACCTATAAGCACCCACTACAATGCCCAGCTGGTTTTTCTTTTCTTTTTGAGACAGTTTCACTATGTCACCCTTGGTAGAGTGCCGTGGTGTCATAGCTCACAGCAACCTCAAACTCTTGGACTTAAGTGATTCTCTTGTGTCAGCCTCCCAAGTAGCTGGGACTATAGGCACCCGCCCCAACACCCAGCTATTTTTTTTTGTTTGTTTGTTTTTTGAGACAGAGCCTCAAGCTGTCACCCTGGAGAGAGTGCCATGGCATCACAGCTCACAGTAACCTCCAATTCCTGGGCTTAAGCAAGTCTCCTGCCTTTGCCTCCCAAGTAGCTGGGACTACAGGCGCCCGCCACAGCGCCCGGCCATTTTGTGGTTGCAGCCATCATTGTTGTTTGGTAGGCCCGGGCTGGATTCGAACCCGCCAGCTCAGGTGTACGTGACTGGCGCCTTAGCCCGTCGAGCCACAGGCGCCGAGCCAGCCCAGCTATTTTTTGGTTGCAGTTGTCATTGTTCGGCAGGCCTGGGCTGGGTTCAAACATGCAAGCTCTGGTGTATGTGGCTGGCGCCCTAGTTGCTGAGCTACAGGGGCCAATCCTAGTTTTTCTATTTTTAGTAGAGATGGGGGTCTTGCTCTTGCTCGGGCTGGTCTTTAACTCTTGAGCTCAAGCAGTCCACCTGCCGTGGCTTCCCAGAGTGCTAGGATTATAGGTGTGAGCCACTGCCCCTGACCTCCATTCATCTGTTGATGAACACTTAGGTTGATTCTGTATTTGTGAGTAGTGCTATTGTGAATAGTGCTGCAGAGAACATGGGCAGATCTCTTTTCAATATACTGATTTTTTTGGATTTCTGAATCATATGGTAGTTCTATTTTTGGTTTTTTGAGGAACCTCCCTACTATTCTCCATAATGACTGTACTAATACCAATTTACATTCCTACCAACAGTATAAGAGGGTTCCCTTTTGTCCATATTCTCACCAGAATCTATTATTGCCATCTTTTTTTTTTTTTTAAGAAACAGAGTCTCACTTTGTCACCCTTGGTAGAGTGCCATGGCGTCACAGCTTACAAGGAACCTCTAGCTCTTGGGCTTAGCCAATTCTCTTGCCTCAGCCTCCTGAGTAGCTGGGACTACAGGCACCTGCCACATATTGCCTATCTTTTTGAGAAAAGCCATTTCAATTAGAGTGAGATATCTCATTGTAGTTTTTTTATTTTATTTTATTTTTTTTTAGAGACACAGTCTTACTTTATTGCCCTGGGTAGAGTGCTATGACATCACAGCTCACAGCAGCCCAAACTCTTGGGCTTAGGCAATTCTCTTGCCTCAGCCTCCCAAGTAGCTGGGACTACTAGCACCTGCCACAACGCCCAGCTATTTTTTGTTGCTGTTTGGCCAGGGCCGGTTTGAACCCACCACCTTCAGTATATGGGGCTAGTACCCTACTCACTGAGCCACAGGCACTACCCTCATTGTAGTTTTGATTTGCATTTCTCTGATTAGTGATGTTGGACATTTTTCATATACCTGTTGGCCATTTGTGTACCTTCCTTAGGAAAAATGTCTATCAGATCTCTTGCCCATTTTTAATTGGATTATTTGTTTTTTTACTATTGAGTTATTTTAGTTCCTTATATATTCTGGTTATTAATCTCTTGTCAGATGTATAGTTTGCAAATATTTTCTCTCATTCTTCCAGTTGTCTCTTTAGTTGTTGATAGCTTCCTTTTCTGTAGAGAAGCTTTTTAACTTGCTGTAATTCCATTTGTCTATTTTTTGCTTTAGATGCCTGTACTTTTGAGATCTTACACAAGTTGATATGTAACCCTAATTATGAACCACTGGGCTAAAGTAGGAATTTAAAGGGTCCCAAGACTTATGGGGTCTTAACTTTGAGGGGCCATGGGAATTTAGAGTTAGTAAGAAGGTTTATTTGTCAAAGATAGAGGACCTTAGCACTCTTCTTCTGAAATTTTAGTTGTACCTTAATGTTACCCTCTATGTATACATTAAGTTAGGGTGAAAATTACTGAGCTAGGCAAACTTAGCAATCTCTGCATAACTTGGGAAGAAGTAAGACCCTCTTTCCTCAAGACATAAGTAGCATAGGGCACCCATTCTAGTGTTTGCAATATATACATAGAGTCACCTCTTCCAGCTTGTTTGACTTGGTCACCTGACTTTGCTTTACAGATAGCAGTGGCCCTTCAAGCACTGTGTCTAGTGCTGGTCCTTCTTCCCCTACTGCAGTGGATGGTAATTCCCATTTTGGCTTCAGTGATCAACCCTCCCTAAATTCACATGTGACTGAAGAACATCGAGGCCTTGAGCTGCTCCAGGAGACCCTCAGGAATGAAACACAAGAGCCATTCATAGAAGAGGAGCAAGAGCTTTTTGAACTCAACCAGTCTTCACAGATGCCACCTATGGAAACCAGACATCCATGCCAGGAGCTTGCTGAAGAGGTCAGCCAGCCATTTAAGGAGGTCTCTGACATCAGCCAACCATGCCAGGACATCCCTGAGGAGATCAGTCAGCCATGCCAGAAAGTTCCTGATATCAGCCAGCCATGCCAGGACAGACATGACAATCTTAACCACACATGCCGGGAAGTCCCTCAGGCTAGCCAGTCATGCCAGAAGGCTAGCCAACCTTGCCAGAATGTCTCTGAGGAAGTTTGCCAGCTTTCCCAGGAGAACCCTGAAGAGATCAGCCAGCCATATCAAGCAGTCCCTCTGGAGTTTGGCAGGCTGATCCATAGGTTCACTGTAGGGGATAAGAGTCTGGTCCAGGAAACTCTTGTGGAAGTTGGTAGACCAGCCCAAGAGAGCCCTGAGGAGCTCAGCCCACCATGCCAGGAGTTCTCTGTGGAGGTTGGCAGGCTGGCCCAGGAAGCTTCTTCAATCAATCTGTTGTCTCAAGATAACATCCCTGAGGTTGATAAACCCTCCCAAGAGTTTCCTGGGGAAACTGATCTGCAGGCTATGGAGGTCCCTCAGGAAATTAATCAGCATTCTTGGGTGGTCCCTGAGGTGATCAACGAGCTATCTGGAGAGGATGTTCCTCAAGTCTAGCATCTACCAGGTGATCCAAACCCTCAAAGCCAGTCTCCAGCCCATGATCAGCACTCACCTCTTCCACCAGCAACATATAATTAATTATTTTCTCACAAGTTGTATCACTCTATACCAGCCATTTGAACCAGCAACCTTTTTCTCTTGGCTAACTCACCAGCCAGCATGAGGCCTTGGCTCTCACTAGAGGTGTCTGTGGAAGCAATTCTCTTGGCATGAAACATACCTGTGCCAAACCTTTACTTGGGGAGAAGCCAATTTCATGTTCAAAGTAGCCAAAATCGGCTACTCCCCTAGTCATTAGATAGGAATAGGATTTCCTTGGGGTGGGCTGGTCTGCCATTACCCAACCTAATTTAATCACTGCAAGAAATCATGAATTATTAAAGAAAATGCCACTTAACTGCTGAAGATACCATCTGGGGACAGCAAATGCAAAGGAAGAGACTCTAGGGTCTTCACTTTTCTGGGGAAATACTCATAACTTCTCAAGGTACCCTTAGACTGTATGTGCATTCAGGGGGACTCTTGTCTTTGCTACCACTCCTCAGGTGGGCACAGAATGGCCATCCAAAATCTCTGGAAAATAGAGTCCCCTTTTCAAATAAACATTTATCATGGCCACTAATCTTTAAAATGGGCTTATGGGTATTTTCACATCATCCCCAAGTGTCCGCTGTGCCCTAGTCTTGTTCCTCTGATCAGTAGCTCTAGGGAAAAATAGGTATTAGATGGCTGTGCACATTTCTGAGTCACTACTTAAAATGCTCCATCTAGAGCAGTGGTACTCAACCTTCCTAATGCCATGGCCCTTTAATGCCAGTTCCTGTGGGTCACAACCCACAGGTTGAGAACTGCTGTCTAGAGGATTCTTGGGACCTCCATTGTTGTGGGGCCGTTTGGTTAGGAGATACTGTAGTAGAGAGAATCACGTTCTATTTTAAGAAATCAGCAAAGATCAATATTGTACAGATATAAGCAAAGATTTAATAAATATATATATTTCTATAGTTGTGCCAGGGACAGACTGGCCAAAGACCAAACACTCCAGGGTCCCCAAGAAGTTTGTCCTTATATCATTGTGTCTTTAGGGCCAGACATGATTATAAAGCTTTTCCCAAAGATCTGGGGGTGGAAATGGGGTGGGTGGGATGGGTAATGGATCACTGGAGTTGGGGGCGCAGAACATTATGAGTACTCAATAAATATAAAATTATGACAATGTGGTGGCGATGATGTCCTTGTGAATTCAAGAAAGAATATGACTGTGAATCTATTATATCTGTGACTAAATTAATTTGAATCAGTCAAAAGCCATTATAGGAATGGGCCATAAAAATATAGAGATTGGACATCCCAGGAGGTCAATGTAGCAATCAACCCACCATCCCAAAGCATCTTTAGTGAGTGGAATATTGGGTGTGGGGGTGGAAAGAGGTTGTATCTCCGTGAAGCACCAGAGATTACATGCCTTCTACCAAATCTTTGGAATCACTCTCTTAATTTTTTCACTTTGATGATTCGGAATGTCAGTATTTATATAAAGGCCCTTTCTCCGCCTACGTAGTATCTTTACATTGGGAGAACCCAAAATGCCAGGGGGGCTAGAATACCTCCCTCCCCAAATATGTACATTTGTAACCTGGCCATTCCTAACATATTTAGAGCTATAAAAGGTTTCACTGGAGGGGGAGAAATTTAACTTTTTACTCCATGGAAATCCCGTCTGCATAGCGAGAGGTGTCCAACCTCAATATGTTCTAGGTCTCTTAGAGCCCCTAACTGCTTACCTCTTTGGTGTTTCCCTATCCAGGGTATCTGATCCTGGTTATTTGGTCATCAGCTCTTGACTCCATGGAATGCAGGTCCTCTTCCCCAAGAGGCCATATTCTCCTCTCCCATCCTCCAAATCAAATGTGTGTACCCACTTTAGGCTCTTATTCCTCATACTCAGGCATTCTTACTCATTTTCAGAAATTATGCTGGCTCCCTCTTTTCTCCCTTTACCCACCCTGTATTCTCTGGCTCCCCTGGGTCCTGGAATTGCTTCCAGTAATCAAATCGGGGTCTTCTGAGATAAAAGATAAGACTGGTTGAAGCAGAGAGGTGGAAGCCAGTGCCCAGCAACTAAGCAATGTGAGGAGTCAGAAAAAATCTAAGCAGCACTACACCATCTGCAATGAACTTGATTTATTGTTAGAGTTGGAGGCGGCTCCATTACAGCAGCTGGGAACTACAGCAGGGAAGTGTGGGGAGGAGCAGAGCACAGCAGCAAGGGGAGGGTGGGAGCTAGAAAACACAAAGTGGGCTCATGTTGGTTTCCCAGTTGTTTGGCAGAGAAGATGAGCCCACATGGCTATCGGCATCTGGGTTTCTCAGTCCAGCAGTAGTCTGGAAGGGCTGCTCACTGGCTTGCATGGGGTGAGGTCCTCTCTTAGGATGGTATTTTCAGCCCATTTTCATTTCACTCTGTAGGAATTAAACTATAGCTCAGCTTCCTCTTTTTTCCTTCCTCCCTCTCATTTTTCCCAAGTCCTCTAGCCTGGCCTCCGCCTTCCAGATCCTATGTCCAAGAGTTTGGGTTTGGAGAGGCAGCCAGCGTTCCCATATTAGCTGCAAGGTGGTAGAGTGGAATGTTGCAGGAGTCACACGTTGCTAGGGTGTCAAATGTTAGGATGTCATGTCAAGCAGTGGCTTATTTTTAACCCATTACACACCAGGCCACAGCAGATGACCACATGCAGAGAAGCCAAGCAGGGGATGAGAAGGGATCCAGACAATTAGAATGGGGTGAGTAAAAACTTCAAAGGGTCAGGGAGTTTTGAAGAATTCTGGGATTGGGGCTGGGCTCTCCTTGCCCTTTTGTGCTGCCCAGTAGGCCTGGTAGAGACATAGCCCTGGGATGTGAATGGTATGAAGCAAGGGCTGGAGATAAGCTCCTTTCTCCTCTCACCAGTCTATTGGTCTAAGACTTCACGTTTGGATTGAGACATCCAGATACTGAGGGGAGCAGTAGGACAGTGTAGGAGTGGTACACCCCCAGGCGCCTGGAGGGTGAGGGGATGGGAGATGGAGAAAAGGGTGCAGCTCTGGGCACCTCACTGACAGTATCCTGCCTCTAAGTCACATAAATTACTATTTGAAATCTTTCCTGGGGTGCTAAATAAATAGACTGAGATAAAGAGGTCCCTGGGGTTGGAGATAATGATCTCCCTACATGAGGGAGGAAGTTTTCTCTGAGGCCCATCCTCACTCCCCACCCAATACTAGGATTTGACAGTACAAGGAGACAGTATCACTCCAGGGTTCTCAGATGACCTCTATCCTAATTTGTACCCTCTCCCTATCATATTCCTGTTACCTTTGGTTTTGAGACTCCTCTCAAGAATGGATGTGGGGGAAGGACAACCCCTCCTATTTACCCCAGCTCAAGACCCCATAAGACATCTGCCTCCCCTCCTGCTCCCATCTCCCTCAATCCCAGAGGACTCAGTATTAGCCATTCTCTAAAGGAGCTGGGGGAATGGATCCTTGGGGAAGGGAGGCGGTCCTTTCAGAACTCAATCTTGCAGGCTGGGAAGGACTCATCCTGCATGACCACGGTGCTGCTGCTTGCCAGGACTAGGACGTTCAGTTGCTGCTGCTGCTCATGAGTCTGCTGGTACCACTCACGAGTCACTTCTGTGTCATGAGTGGGGATCAGAGTCACCTAGGAGGAAGATAAAACATGCCTGATGTGATAACATGAAGGGAAGATAGGTAGGGGGAAGGAGCACCTGATGATCTCAGAAGCAGCCTGGCTGCTCCTAGAAAAAGACCCAGCCCTTTATGAATAGGGACAGTGCCTCTGAGTGAGCTTTGACCAGGCTACTTCCTCAAGGGTGAGTATCCCTTGCTACTCACCTGAAGATTCTCCCCCCACTGGGCCTTGCCCTCCAGCAGGGCATCCAGCACAGCCCGGCTTGGCTCGCCATTGGCAGGGTCATTTCCACTGACCACATAGTAGGATGCACGCACTCGACGGAAGAAGTCAAGGTCAGCAGTCTTGCCACTGCAATGATTCGGGATATAGGCGAGATCCACATATACAGGGGGGCCAGTGCTGCCCTTGGAACCCAAGGCCACTGTAGAGACAAGCCAGGACTCATTGTAGAGAAAAAGTTGACCACTTTTGGCAAACTTCCCCCTCTTTCTCGCTCCTGGACTCTTTGACCAGTTTATACCCAGCCCCAACCCACCTTCTCTTCATGAAATACTTACTTGGTCCTGCCTTGAGTCCATTGACTAGGCCTTTGGACATGGGACTGTGCCCATCCTTTTCCTCTGCTGGGGTGACCTGGCTTGCAGTGCTTCGCAGTCGAGGGGGGACTCGGGATGCTCGATCTGCAGGCCCTTTTCCAGGAGTGGGTGAGCGTTTTCCCCGAAGATCCAGACGCCGTGCAGGGGATGCTGGCTTGGCCCTGCCTGGGGGCCTGCGCCCTACTCTCCCCTGCACTTTCTCCTTCTCTCGTAGCCTCTCTACCCTCCCAGACTCTGAGCTGAGTCCCTCAGGGTCTGCCATGCACACATCAGGGCGGGGAGGAGATGGGCGGGGGTCTGGCTGGGGCATAGGAGGTGGGTCATGGCCTGGCCTGGGATGGTGAGTTCCAGTGACCCCCCCAGCTTTGTCCACGGGCAGGAAGTCCCCATCTTCATCCGAGTCGAGGGCTGCCTCAGCTGTGATGGATGGACATTCCTCAGTTTCTGGTGGGACATCAGAATCTGACTGTGAGGAGCCTGAGTCACTGGCTGATGTGGGGGGTGTTTCATCAGCCACAGGGCATGGGCCCCCTGTGTTCCCTGGCCCCCTGGCCCGGCGCCACCCCCCTCTTCCTACCAACCGAGCTTCCTCAGTTGAGAAGTCACTGTCATCTGTAGATAAGGGCAGAGGTGGGTTCAGGAAGGACGGGGAGAGCTCCCCATGGTAGGTCTGGGGCTCGGCAGCACATCCCTGGGGTCCAGCCTCAACCTCAGGAGAGATATTGCTGGATGGGCCACCAGAGCCCTCTCCAGGACATGGTGGCTGTTCAGGGGAGAGCAGTGTGTCAGGTTGGGAGCTCCGCTCAGCACCCTCAGGCCAGGCCCCACGTTCCCAGGCAGGACAGGCCTCAGCCTCTTCTTTTTCAGCCTTGGCTAGGGCAGGGACTGGGAGGTTAGGGCTGGCTTCTGTTGGGCCATTGGCCGCACAATCCCCAGAGGAACCCTGAAAGGAGCTTGGCTTTTTAGTGGCTTCCCCTGAGCACTCTAGGTGGCAGGGGAGAGTGCCATTACCCATGTCTCCAGGCAGGCTTGGGGCTGGAGCTAAGGCCAAGTCCACTGAAGGTGGGACTGCTGGGCTTACAGGAGGGAGGTCCCAAAGGCTGTGAGCAGCTGGTTCCATTTCTGGGTCCAGTTCCTCAGATCCTTTCTCTGCAGCCTCAAGGCCTAGAGGAAAGCGCTCAGCCACGCTTGAAATCACAGGTGTAGTTGCCTCAGATGAGGAGCCTTCGGATAGGGCTGGTGAGGCAGGTCGTGGCAGATTGGAGAGAAGAGGGGCCCCAGGAGAGCTAGGTGATGGGAGCTGGGGAAGCGAGGAGTCTAGGCTGGGGGCCTTGATCACTTCCAAATACTCATCATGCCGGGCTCGGGACGGAGGTCCTGGAGCCAGAGCCAGAGCTCGATCTCCAGAGAAGGCAAGGGAGCCACAGGGCGCTGATCGAGGTTCAGCTGGAGAGGGCAGCTGTGGGGGCGCTGGCTGCAATGAGGAGAAGCCAAAGGCTGAAGCAGGAAAGTCCAGGCTGGGTCGGGCTGGCCCCAGATGTGAGTCTGAGTAAGGGCTGGTATGTGCCTCAGTTTCAGGCCACAATGTGGGAGGACCCATAGGGATGGGGTGAGGGGGACTTGGGGACTGGGCCTCTTTCTCTGGTTGTTCCAGAGCCCCCTTCTCCAGCTCCGAATCACTAGTGCTGTCATCCCAGTGACCCCGGCCTGATTCCTTGGGGGATGGGGTCCTCCTTTCTGGGCTGCAGCTCAGGATGTTACCATTAAAAGGGGAGCTTGAACCTTTGTTCAGGGAGATAGGCACGCGGGGGGGCACTGCAGGGGGAGTGAGGCTAGGTTCCACACCCAGCCCTGGCTCAGGCTCCTGCCTGGAGGGTAGACTGGGTCCTGCCAGGGCTGCATAGCTAAAGGTTGCACTGTCAGATTGGAGGCTCTTGGGGGAAACAGGAGATGAAAGCTCCTTCTCTGCAGATGTGTTTCGGCCAGCAGCCTCCTCCTTGGTTGAGAGCTGTGGGGGCCAATCTGCAGCTGCTCCAAGTGCAGGATCCCTCGTGGGGCAAGCAGGGCCAAGTCCAGTAAGCATCATCTGCTCATAAATGTCTGCATATTGAAAGCTTCTCTCATCAGGATAGGGGGTGGGCTCCCTCTGCTCTGGCTCAGCCTGCTCAGCATCCCTGGAGACATGGCTCTCGCTGGCCTCTGGGACCTTTGAGCTTTGGGGGCTGCTGTCAGGAGCTCCAGCTCCACCTTCTTTTTTCCTTTCCCCTTCAGCTTTGCAGTAGTCTTTCCCTAGCGGGGAGTATGGCCCACCTTCCAACTCAGCTGCCCCCTCCTGCATTGCAGCCACCACACTGTCATACTCAGTTGTGCCCCAGGAGAAGGGTGAAGGAGTGTGGGGTTCTGGGGCAGGTGTGGGGGGAGCTGGAGCTGGAGAGAGCGGTGCAGGGGGCAAGGTGTCCTTGGGCACCCACGGTGGGATTTCAGCCAGCCATGAAGGGGTGGTGGGTTCATTCCTCACGGGCAGCATGGGCTTAGGCTCTGGGATAGGGCTTTCTTGTCTTGGGGCTGAAGGAACCCTCTGTCCACCCATCTCAGGTGGAGAGGCTGGAGGGGAGATGATCTCAAAAGGAGAATGAGTCAGCTTGTCCTCTTCCTCTGGTGGCAGCCCAACTGGTGACTCAGCAAGCCAGTGTTCCACTTCCAGCCCCTTCTGTGGTGAGGCCTCCTGAAAATCCTTGAAATCTGAGGCCCACGGGCTCTGGAGTGTGTGCTCTATGGGGGGTACTTCTTGCTCATTATCTAGCCCCTCATCAAGAAAAGTACTCTCCCGCTCCTCGTTGTACCGCGGGCGGGCCCCTTGGCCATCCAGCTCATGGGGAAACCAGACCTTCCGTTCACAGCTTAGCTCCCTCCAGTATGTGTCCTGTTCCAGGGCCACATCCTCTCTGCCCCTCCAGTACCTGTTCTCCTGCTCAGGAGCTGTGTCCTCCCATGGGGCAGACTCTTCCTGTTCTCCAACTAGCTTCCCCCTGGTTGGAGATGTTTCTTGCCACTCTTGGACCACATCCTGTTCCTTCCAGTATTTCTCTTCCTGCTCTCTGGCCTTGCCCTCCCACACAGGGCTTTCTTCTAGTCCCAGAACTTTGGTCTTCTCCTGAAGAGCTTCTTCCTTCTGTTCCACAGCCTTGACCTTTTCTTGAGATTTTTCCTCTAGGATCTTCTCCTTTGGTTTCATGGCTTTATCGTCCTGTATTAGGCTCTCCTGTCTCTGAGTTTTGTCCTTCTCTTCCAGAGCCTTACCTTTCTGTTCAGGAGCCTTATTGTTTTGTTCCAGGGTTTCATCCTTCTGTCCTAAGGCCCAGAATTTTTGTTCTAAGACCTGCTCCTTCTTTTCTGAATGCTTATCCTTCTGTTCTTGGGTTTTGTCTTTCTGTTCAGGTACTTTGCCTGTCTGTTCTAGGTCTTTGCCCTTAAATTCAAGGACATCTTCCTCTGGACACTTCCCTTTATATTCAAAGTCTTGGACTTTTAAGGTTTTGTCTTTCTTCTCTGGGATCATATCTTTCTGTCCCAGGATCTTATCTTTTTGTTCTAACTCTCTCTGTTTTGGTTCCAGGGCCTTGTCCTTCTGTTCCAGAGTGGTGTCCCTTTGTTCTAAGGCTTTATTTCTCTCTTCTAGGAGCTTGTCCTGTTCCAGGGTCTTGTCTTTTTGTTCTAAATCTTTGTTTTTTGGTTCCAGGGTCTTGTCCTTCTGTTCTAATATTGCATCCTTTTGGTGTAAGTCTCTGCCTTTTTGTTGGAAAGCCTCATCCTGCTGTTTCACAATCTTGTTTTCTTCTATTGTCTCATCTTTCTTATGAATGGTTGTATCCTTCTGCTCTGCAACATCCTGTTCCAGAGTTTTGTCCTTCTGCTGAAGGACTTCATCCTTTGGTTCAGGATCCTTGTCCTGCTCCAGGGTTCTATCTTTCAACCCTGGAACTTTACCTTCCCACTCCATAGCAATGTCCTCCATGGCAGGGCTTGGCAAAGACTCAGGACTCTTGGTAAAGGAGCTATCAGGTGTCAGAATGTGTTCACCAGGGCTTGTGATTGCCCCAGGTGAGTGCTTCCCACTTCCTGACTGTGGAGAGTCAGAGAAAGAGCTGGCAGGTAATTTTCTGTCAAGCCTCTCATCTGTGAAGTCTGCCTGTGTGGAGTATCTAGTCCCATATAAGGGAGGTGACACCATGGTTGCATGGGGCTCTGGAAGAGACACAGGAGCTAGATGGTAAGAGGTATCTTCAGCGTGCATCAGTGGCCCCTTTACTTCCTTTCCAAGGTTTAGTTCTCCAAACTGGAGAGTGCCAAGGCTTTCTGGAGAAAGCTGCTTAGAAGAGATATCCAAAGAGGTCTCCTTGCTGGGACTCTCTTCTGAGAGAGAAAGTGACTGAGTATCTTCTGGAGACACCTCTGGCCAAAGGTCTTTGTGTAGGTACTGCTCCTTCAGGCCACAAGGAGACTTGGGAGTGGGCTGTTGGTTGGCAGTATCTGGAGAGACCACACTGAGGACAGAAAGGGACTCTGCTTCTTCAGGGGAGAGGCTTTGGCCAGGAAATTGGAGAACCTCATCTTTCTGAGGCTCACCAGGTTCTTGGGATGATGTTCTCAAGCCTCTAGAAAGGGCTTCTGCTTCTAGAATTGGGCCTGTGGGTTCTCCTGTGTCCACAGTCTCAAAGACTATTGCTTTGTTCTGTTCTGGCAACAGTTGAATGGTACAGCTTGGATGTCCCTCACCAATGCTGATAGGGGCTTCCTGGGTCTGAGGGCTCTTGGGAGAAGGTATCTTCCCCTCCTCCACTGTGCTCTCTTCAGGTCCTAGCTTGACTGTCTTCTCTGCAGCATCTTCTTTGCCCACACCTGGTGTGCGCTTAGTGTCTCTCCAGGAGCCCACATCCTGAAAGTCTTGGGGCTCAGACTTTTCTTCCACTGGGGACTGATGGAAGGGTGTATGGGTGGCACTGGGTGGACCAGATGGTGGAGGAGAGGCCATCTTCACTGTACTGTCATCTGGGCTGAGGCACCGCTCCTCTGCTTCTCCAAGAGCTGGTTCCCCGGGATGTAGGACATGCCCAGGGTCACCAAATGTTGGGATTCCATATTGACTGCAAAGTTTATCAGACATCTCTACATTTGCCATCTCCTCCTCTTCTATGGCTCTCTCCCCAGGTAAGCCTCTCCCCGCAGTCTCTCCTTTCTTCTCTGGCTCCCCAGTCACAGAGAAGTCCTCACAGGGTGGCGATTTAAAGCCCTTGTCTTCTTCCAATGAGGAGGTGGGTGAGATGGTACCAGCTGATGGCACATAGTCCAAGCCCTGAGTGGCTTCAGTGCGGGAGGAGGGGATGCTTGTGACTGTATCAAGCAGGAGGGAGCTCTTGCCTGTCTCCTCTGTTTGGGGAGCTGTAAGTGAGGCCACAGACTGGTCCTCAGCCACTGATGTGGCAAAGGAAGAAAGCTTGTCACACTCAGTGATGGAGGTGGCTGAGGACACATGTTCCTCTTCAGCCAAAGGAGCAGCCACCATGTTGGGGGGGTAGGTGAGTTCAGTCTCTGGTGCTCCATAGCTTTTGCTGGAGGTGGTAGGAACAGCACTATCTGCAGGCTGGCTGGCTTCAAAGGGGCCAGGACCTTCAGGCCCAGGGAGGTCATATGTACTTGTAAGGAATCTGGGTGGAGCTGGACGCTCCTCAGGTTCATCATGGATCTCTTCATCTGAGATAGTCTGCTCCGTCTCTGAGTAGCCAGGGATTGTCTCATCCTGGATATAAGAGACATGCTCAGTGGCTCCTGCAGGTGTGGCCAGGCTGCTTAGGAATGACGAGGTCTCTTTCTCAGGGACCTTACCCTGGAGTCCCAGTTCCCGGCCCCCAAGAGCCTCCCTGCCCCTTGGAGTTACCTTTAAGGCTTCCTGCATATGTTTTTGGTAAAAACTCTCAGCCTTTGTCTCTTCCTCTTCTTCCTCATCTGAAGGGTGCACCTCCTCCATTTCTTCTAACTCAGCCTTTTCTATCACATCCTCCTTTACCTCAGGTTCACTTTCCTCTCTAGCTTCTGTTCTGTCTGGGAGCCTCTCTGCTTCTCTCTGCTTCTTTTCCTCCCAGGTATCTTTCTCTTCCTCTGTTTCAGCTCCAGAGTCTGGGCTTCTGTCCTTACTACCTTGTTCCTTAGGGATGTCTGGAACAGCCTCTTTCTCCTTCATCACATGCTGTTCTTGTCCTGGCCCTGGGACAAAGGGTAGTATTCCCTGGATAGCTGTGCTTGGGGGTACCACCTCTGCAGTGTCTACAGAGAGTGATTTCTCTACAAGTCCTATGTCCCTTTGTTCAACCAGCAAACTCCTCTCCTCACGCTTCATCTCCTCAAAGTCCTGCGTGAGGTCCTCTGGTGAGGATAGTGCCAGCTCCCGGGGCCCACTGACTGTTGGGAATGATACAGTCCCTTTCTGGGTTGGGGGTGTCCGGGGCTCAGAAGACAGCTCCTTCTCCGCACGGGCAGTTCGGCTCTTGTCTATCTTGACTCGTCCAGGGGCCTTGGCTTTGTAGAGGGTCTTACGTACCTCAGGAGTAAAGGGCTTCAGGTCTGGCTTGGAAATCTTCTTGACCTCAGGTTTAGTATCTTTCCTCTTATCATCCCTCTTGGGATCCCTCTTCTCCTCTTTCCTGCCTTCATCCTTCTTGAACTCTTTCCTCTCCTTCTTGATCTCTTTTTTCTCCTTGTCTTTTTTCTCCTCTAGCTTTGATATCTTTTCTTTAAGGTGCTTCTTCCCCACTTTGTCCTTAATCAGCTTTCGCTTCTCTGCCTTCAGGGCCTCACTTGACTCTGTCCGTGCCCTCTCAGGCTTGGCGGGCTTCTCTGGGGGCTTCTCAGATGACTCTTTTGCTTTCTTCTCTGTTTTGGCTAACTCCTTGGCCAGCTCTGAGCGAGCCTCCTTGGCTCCTTCCTCTGCCACCTCCTCCCGTTTGGCTAGCTTGCTGACAACTGTCTTGGTAGTGGCTTTGAGGCTCTCCTTGCTGTCAGCTCGCTGTTTTATTTTGCTGGGTTTGAGGTTGGTAGGCACAGCCCCAGCAGCCAGGTCCTTCTGCGTGACCACAGGGTAACGCAGGAAGTCCAGGTGTCGAAGTTTTTCTAGGCCCTCTAAGATCTTGTTCTGGGGAGCATTTCCTGGAAAAAGTACACGCACAATCTTCTCAGTGGGGTTGGCTGGTAGCCATACCACCAGAGCAGTGATAGAGGTGAGGTAGGGCACTGAGATCTCAGCTTCCTTCCCATTGGCCAGCACGATGCCTGTCTTAGCTTTACTGTTGCCTGCCCACTTTTGCATGAGGAACTGCATCTCCTTGCTGTCCTTCACAGGGTTAAGGACATACATGTCCAGCCGGCCCACACCCATTTTGTGGAACAGGGTCAGAGGCTCAATGGTGTTGCTGACCACACGGTACAGAGGCTCAGCCTGGATGCCCAGGCGGCTCAGGTGCTGCAGAGTGAGACAAGCCTCCTCAATGCTGCGCTTGGCCTTCCGGGAGGCATCAGGCAGCCGCAGCTTATCAGGCACATTAAAAAAGACAACTCCAAGCTCAGGGGAGATGAGGTTCTTCACCCAGTCGCTGTAGCTGCTAGAGCCTTGGGATTGCTCCTCCTCTAGCTCTGCCACTTTGCGCTGGAGGAGTCCGTTGATGCCTGGCAGGTTGTCTGCCCCGATGTGGGTGAGTAGCACAGAGTCAATTCGGTCCAGGTGCCGCACTAGCTTCCAAAAGCAGGACTTGCGATCAGAGCCACCATCTACCAGGATGTTGAAACCGTTAACAGCAAAAAGGGCAGAGTCCCCACGACCACCAGGAAAAATGTAGCAGCAAGGCTTAGAGAGCTTGAGGAAGCCTCCTGAGGTGGGGGGCTCTAGCAGGTCAAAGGGGGATGGCACATCCACAGTTTCAGAGACGTACTCGGAGAACTCAGCCACACCATCCATGGTTGGCAGCATAGGCTCAGGGTTTAGCCAGAGGTGCAGGGTCTCTTGGGAACTGGATAGTCCTAGATGGCTCCAATCACCCTCTCCTAAGCAGGATACAGTGAGGAAGGCCTGGATGCCAGGGTCTCTATTGCTGAGCAACTGGGCGATCTAGAGGAATGGGAGATAGAAGCCTGGTCAAGTCACTGGGGTTGTCTTGCTCACAGACCACCTCCAATTCAATCCCCTAATCTCCACCTCTTTCTGAGGTGAACTACCTTTTTGCCAGGGTCCCTAATGGTCAAGCATTATGAGACTTTCCCTTCCTTGGAACCCTCTACAGCTCTAATTGTGCCCCATATCCCCCCCTCTCAGATATGCAGGCATGGAACTTACCTCCGGGTGGTGAAGGACTTGGGCAAAGTTTTGGTAGGAGTATGTGCCACTCTGTAGGATGAGGTCTCCCCCAGGCTCTAAACTTTGCCCACTCAAGATCAGGAGTTTGTGAGCCGATGGACTGCTAAGAAGATGGTGAACCTGGAATGGAAGAAGGGAGTGATGGCACCCGTAGCTCAGTGGTTAAGGCGCCAGCCACATACACCAGGGCTGGGGGGTACGAACCCAGTGCTGGCGGGTTCGAACCCAACCTGGGCCTGCTACATAACAACAAGAACTACAACAAAAAAAATAGCAGGGCATTGTGGTGGGCGCCTGTAGTCCAGCTACTTGGGAGGCTAAGGCAAGAGAATCGCTTAAACCCAAGAGTTGGAGGTTGCTGTCAGCTGTGACGCCACAGCACTCTACTGAGGGTGATATAGTGAGATTCTGTCTCCAAAAAAAAAAAAAAAAAGTGTGGGGGGTGGTCACAGATGTAGGAAATCCAGGGAAAAGCACTAAATGTTTCTGATTCCCCCCAGTACCGCAAGGACATGCTCCCCATTGGTGTCCCCCACAATTCCCCCAGAGTTGGGCTGAGAAGTATAAGCAGCTTAGATGGCAGAGAGAGGAAGCCTTGGCCACAAGTGGTGGTACTGGCAACAATGAGTCCAGTCCCAGACCTTACCTCAGAGCTGATGCTGTCTGCGCTCGGGTTTACCAGGATGATGGTCTCTAGAATCTCACTCTGGTGGCAGAGGGTCCTTTGACCTGAGGGAGAGATGTAGGAATTTGTACTGAAGAGAGTAGGTATAGGCTAAAATAGAGAGGAATCGTGTGGGGCCACGACTGCAGTATCAGAAAACGGGGCTCAGGGGGAAAAGAAGCCTGGCTCTGGTTAGACCCTGCCACCTTGGATGCTGCCCAGTGAGCTCTAGGAATGGCTCCTCTGGGTCTTCCCTTTCAGGGTTTTTACCTCCCATCTCTCACACTGGCTGTCTTCTCCCTCCCTTCATCTGCCACCCCCTCTGCTGCCTTTCTCCCACCCCTCTGCCTGGAACTCTCTCTTCAGACTGCCCTGTTTACAAGAAGCTTTTGTCCCTCTGGAGCACTAAGCTCCTGGTGCTGCCTGGGGTTGGGGGGCTCAGCTGGAGAGAGGGTTCCTGGAATGATGCTTCTCCCTCAGCTTTCTCCTCACTAGCTTGCCTCGGCCCTGGGCTTTCATGCCAGCAGAGTGTCTGGAAATAAGGACATATATGCTTTTGTGTACTGTCTACATACTCCTCATCCTTCCTTCCAGCCCCCCTCCCCCACCTAAGGCCAGAATTTCTGTTCCAGAAGATTCAGAGAAGCCTGTGCTATCTAAATCCTTAGGGTTCTACAATCCAAAGAGTGGACACAGGATTTTAACTTCTTGTTCTGTTCTCTGGTTTCCCCAGAGGCCAAGAATGCACTCACACACATGCATGCAATCATACTTTTTTCACCCCCAAAGGTTTCACAGCTCTCTCCCACCTCCTCTTCATGTCCCCGGGCTCCAGGAGGCCTGGTTCACTACCATACAATGCATCCCTTGTGAACAGTTCCTCCTCTCATCCCTGTCCCTCTCCTATGGCCCTTCTACCAGAGACGGGGACCGAAGGGGCCACAAACAAGAAACACACAAATAAGGAAGAAATTCAGAGTGTTCCCCAGGCCATAAGACATCTCTGAATCTCCTATCCACTTCTCTTCTCCAGACTCACATGACATACCAAGCCACGCAGCAAAGAAAGAAAGTGGCAGATCAGACAGAAGATGCTGAAGAAGAGTGTTGCCATCTCTGCTCTTCTGACCCCCTGCCCTCCATCCTCTTCTGACCCCCTTTCCCAAGTGCAGCACATAGTGGAGTTAACATCATAAACAGAGAATCCAACAGATGGCCTACGGAGTGGGCTGACTGGTGGATACTGGTGGGAGGGCTTATAATCCATCCCCTAGACCCTCTTCTGTGACCCAGCTCTCCCCTCTTTCTGTGGTTTGGACAAGTGGAGCCTAGGGCCAGGCCTTTGTTAAGAAGAGCCATGGTACCAGGATCAGACAGATCTGGCAGCACAGGGCTATAGATGCAGCTGTGGGGGAAAGGAACTGTGGATGGTGTGAGAAGACCAGATTTCATACAGGGTGAGTTGGGTCCAAGAGGAGTTATAGTGTTCTCCTCTATTTACTTGGGAATTGAGAGAACATTTTATATAAATTCAGAGTCAGATGCAAACAAAGGGAGGGCTTAGGCAGGTGAAGGACAGCAAAGTTCAGCTTCAGAAGGGCAAGAGGTCTCCTTCACACATTTGGGATGGGAAGGTCAGAAAGACAAACATCTATGGCACAGATTGACTTGCTTTCTATGCACCACTCTCCTCTTCTCCCTGTCTACCATTCTACACCGTCCCCTGCTTTTAAGTGCAAGACTTCTTTCCCAGCTCCTGTCCTGGCATAAGACCCCATTCCTAACCCTGTCCCTGGAGAGTGGTTTGGACTTTGCAACTATGTGGTTTATATCCTGGGCTCCTCTTTTCCAGGCCTGGGAGAAAGCCCTGTTTCTCTCTTCTGCTTCACCAGCTCTTTCACAGAAGGGAACTGACTTGTTTTTCCTTTTTCTTTGGAGAGGACCATCTTGTGAGGTAGAGGCACACAGTGCTGGGCCAGTGCCGGGTGGGGGTGGGCGCCGGTGCCGAGGCTGAGTAGGCAGGAGGGCAGGTGTCTCCGCAGTGAGACAGAAGGGGGGGGGGGGCGGCTGGGCAGCTGCAGTCTGCCGCAGTGTGTGAGTGTGAGTGTGCGCACTGAGCTCAGGCGCCAGCTCCGCCCCCACCCCCCACCCCAGCATGACAAGTCATTTTCTTGGCTGCCTCTGCATGGGGGGGGGGAAGATGGGGGGGCCACAGAGAGGGAGAAAAAACTAGCTTCTCTGTTCAAGAGCCCCCATCTTGGGAAGAGAAGCAGAGATGAGGTGGGGGTGGGGCTGAGGTTGGGAACCTGTGAGGTTGACAGGACTGGAATCTGAAATCACAGAGCAGTTGCTGGGGAGGGAGTGCTCTCAACCTCCAGGATGGCCTCAAGGGGGCCAGGAAGAGGGGCTTAGAGTCCCAGCCTCAAGCTGGTTGCAGAGAATAGGGTAGGGGGAGCCCACTGCAAACTGGTCAGTCTGTGAGGAAGCATGTGCCACGTCTTAATGACCCTTTCCTCCCTGTTCTTTTCCATGGTGTCCCCCACCTTCCCTTACTTGGCAAAAACTCAGTGCCCCCAACATAGGAGCAGCTGAGCAATCCAGCAGCTGATACCCAGGGACCCTCCCGTTAGGCGCGTTCCCATTACATCCCCCTTTCTCTCAGATTCTTCTGCCTCTGACCAAAGACATAGCCCCCAAACTCCTCCAGCGCCCTGGGCCTCCAGGCAAAGCCAATGGCAACACCCTCTGTGGCTCCCCCCAGGCCGATCTCTCCCACCTCCCCATCACAGCTCCCTTCGCCTGTGATTCTGGGTCCATGCTGGCCCCAAGCCAGGAATGTTCATCTTCTCTCGCCATTCCCCCAGCCTGCCCACCCTGCTGGGTTCCAGACACACCAGATAGGTACCAGCTCCCTTCCCGTTACACCAATCCCACCTCCCTATCATAGCGCAAACCCCCCTCCATGCCAAGTCCTTTGGTTTGGCTCTTACCCTGGGGTGTGGGAAGAAGCCTCTCATGGAGGCGGCAGCTCCAGCTTCGGCCTTAGCCGGCAGCTTCAGGGAAGAGTCTGCCGCACTTGGGGTGGGACGATAGGGGGGGCGCTTGATGGGGAGGGCGGTGCCAGGGCGGGGAAGAGGGGCTGGTCTGTGACAAGGCACTGGAGACTTAACTCTTTCTTTGCCTTCACAGTGTCAGTGCTCTAGTCCTGCTTGGTTCTGTGGGACTGAGGGATTATCTGGCAGCCACTGTGATCTTCTACAGTCCACAGAACCTTTCTGCCCCAGTCCTGCTTAGTTAAGAAATGTTCTTTTAGCATTAGCCAAAAGACCAAAGCTCCATGCTAGGGCACAAAGTGGAGGTATAGGAGGCATGGCCCACATGGGCTTTCCCCCTTCTATTAAAAACCATCTGCTGCCTCTCCCATTTGATGAACCGGGGAGTGACCTTCAATCCCTGGAGGAGCAGGAGACAAAGCCTGGGGGCCCAAATGCAAGGGGTAGGGTTAGGGGCACTACTTGAGAGAAGGGAAGGGGATGATGAGACGCTCTGAGCTCTTCCGAACCACAGCTACAGAAACCAGTCTCATTTTAGGGTTGGAGGGTAGTTTGAAATTCTGGAGTGGACACATGGTCCCTAGCCCACATGGTGTGGGGCACAGGGATTAATAAAATAGTAGAGTTGCTGGTTGCTGCATGCTGTTCGATGGCAATGCAGGATAGCAACCACATAGGCACTGATTCTTGGGATTCTTGAGTCATTGGGTGTAAAGAAGCAGTCTCTGAAAGGATAGGGTGCCTTCTACCTTTTATTGAAGGAGTTAACAATGATCAAGGAGGATCATCAGGACCTAGGCCCAAGCGAGAGTTTTTTACTATAGGCCAATTATTAATTGTATCATAAATTATACTGTGCATTAAAATAAATCTTGTAATGACTTTGTAGGGTGGTTGGGTTCCTGTTTTCTCCTTGTTTCTACATCTCTTTGCTATCTCTATCTTATATTATCTGGGTCCTTCTAATGTTGGCCCTGTTTTCCTTAGTCTCTACCTCTGTCTCAGATTTAGTGAAGTGCTCTAGGATTCATAGGGCGTGATCTGGAGAGCTATAGCGCTCACTTCCAACCCAGTGATGCCCATGTTCTCACATAGTCCTTCCCTGCCCTCTTCCCATTAACCCTGCCTAGTCTTGACCAGCTCCTAAAGCCTTTTTGACAATGACATCCACCCACTCACATCCCAGCATGAGCTCCACCCTTGCCCAGGCTGCCAAAAGCTGCCTTTGAAGGTCAGAGAAGCCAAAATAGTCTCTGCTCTCAGCATCCCCCAATCCCTCTTAACTGCAGCCAGAAGAGAAGAGAAGCTGAGTCACCAGTACTCTTAGAGGGTGGGGAGGACAGAGGGGGAACAATCTTTGCCCAGATCCGGGGATGCAAAGCAGCAACAATGGCAACAGCCCCATTTGGATAGAAGAGGCCATCTGCAGAGATGCACAATGAAAACAGGCAGTTCTGAGCATCACAAAAGGAAAATGTTTGTAACTTCATAGTTCTTATTTCCTCCCATCTCAAGCCTTCCCTCTCCTCACTGCTTTCTAGGGCTCTCTGGAGTGTGTTAGGAGGGACACTCAAGTATAGACATTGGCTTGAGAACAAAATAATATTTCCTAGCCCAAAGTAGAGCCCACCCTTATTCTCAGCTTCCATCCCCAAGGACCACACCCTGGGCATGGTTCCAACTCACAACAGAGTTTTCCTTCAGCCCTCACCCTCTCAACAGCCACCCACCACAACCAGCCCTCCACCCTTTGTGTTCCTAGGCTCACTTCAATGAAATGATGAGATGCCAAAGAAGAGGGACAGACTTGGGCTCAAATGCAAAGTAGGATCAGAAACTCTGGATTTGAGACCTAACTCTACTATTTTACTAAATAAGTCACATAACCTCTTTCAGAACTTGCTTCCTGAGCTATAAAATGAGTGTAATATTCGTACCATCCTTCAATAATGCTGTGAGTTTTAAATGGCACAAAAGATGAAAAAGTGCTGGTGGCTCACGCCTGTATTCCTAGCACTCTGGGAGGCCAAGGCAGGTCAAATAGTTGAGCTCATGAGTTCAAGACCAGCCTGAGTAAAAGCAAGACCTCATATCTACTAAAAATAGAAGAAAAACAAAAAAACTAAGACAAGACAAAACTTAAGCCCTAAGTTGGATATTGCTGTGAGCTATGATGCCACAGCACTCTACCCAGGACAACAACTTGAGATTCTAGCTCAAAAAAAAAAGATGAAAAAGTGCACCTTCATTTCTAGAATCCTAAACCTACAGTATATAAATGCCACTGGAAGTCCATCTCCCTTTTGTGGAAGATTTCTGAGAGGTCACTTAGGTTATCACAAAAATGCTAAATTAGTATCTCAGACCAGACCAACTTTGGAGTGTCCTTCACTTCCAGGTAAATCCAGAACTGGAGATGCCTGCAGCATGAGACTTGAAGTTCCATTCATGTCCGTGCTTTTCTATTTCAAACAACAATGCTGTATTAATCCAGGATGGCTTTCCTATTGGCAGGAGTACCTGAGTGTATCAGTGGTAAAGGAGAGTCACACAGAAAGCCTCAGGCTGTGTTTTTAGGAGTCTTAGAATATTAACTATGAATTATGAAACTCCCTCCCTTTCCTATAGGAGCCCAATAGCAAAGTACCAATGTTATTTAAACACAGTTTTCCACTGTCCTAATTGTTTCTGGGTTTGTGTTAGAATGCTTAGAAGCTCCAGATTTTTTTGCAAGGGTTGGAAAAGAAGGTGCTAAGTTACCACTGGAGACTACCTGGTACAAAAGTCACCTGTGCAAGCTTTTACCAGACTTGACCACTAGAAGGAGCTGGGCCACTGATTCTCCTTTAGAGGGTGCCTTTTCTGTGTGATGTGTAAATGTGAAGGGGGCAGTGATTAGGAATAATTGCCCTCTCCTTGTCATTGCAGGATATATTTTTGTCCCCATTCTCAGTATTTTGGCCTAGGGGTGGATAGGTGATAGGAATGGTAGCCCATCTTGTGTGGTAGGCAGAAAAAGTCAAGTCATAAGGTACTTGCATATCTCCTTAAGCCTACTCCAGCTGCCTGGTTCCCTCTGCCTTCTTCCTAATAAGAGGCTAAAGAAGGGAAGTGTAGTATCTGCAGCTGCTCTGGGCTAAGACTGTTGTTTGTGGGGACAGCTGAAAGAGAAGTCAGCAGGGTTGGGGCTGTGGCTGTCTTCAGCTATGTGGGTTTTTCCAGGAAATTCTCCACTATTCTCCAGGGACATAGAGAAGCCACCATGAAAATGTCCAATGCTAAAAAAAAAAAAAATCAGTAGGCTAGAGTAAGCCTTGATCTTGGATAGATGGCCATAAGCCCCTTGAGAACACCATGGCAAAACTCTTTGACTGAAAAGCTCTAGTAGGTGTTTATATATCAGTGCTTGTTTCTGAGAAGCGCCTTAGAGTAACTATACATCTCCTTGCAAGCATCTTCCCAAGCATCCCTGCATCTTAATCTGAAGAATGTCTACTTTGGCTTAACTTCTGTTCATTTCTTACATCATTCCAGAAACAGTCTATGCTCAAGTCTCTGTGGTCAAAAAGATAGGTTGGGAGAATTCAGTGTGAATTATTAACATTAGCAGATAATCCCCAAGCTTCAATTCCATCATTAATTTCATTCTCTGCCTTCCTTGTATCCACCCTTGCACCAAGACTGAGTGGAAGGCTTTACAGGAAGCCAGTCACATTAGGAAGATGTCAGCCTAAATTTTTATTAATTGCTGCACATATTCCTAGGACAATGTGCTTTGGTCATATTAACCTTGTTTTTCCCAGTTTTCCAGCAGCATCTCTAGAGGCATCAGTGATAAGGAAATGACCAAAGATCTGGCAGTTAGGAGGAGGATCAGGAAGAGAAAGAGAGGTCACTACTATACTAGATAACTGAGAATTATCTGTGTAAGTTATGAATGCAGTCATTTGGTTATAGTGGCTGTTGAGCTGGATGGATTTTATATTCTATAAAGCTAAAGGGATTGATGTGTCAACATGTCTAATAACATGATTTGACCCCTGGCACTTTTATAATGGAATATAGGGTTTTCTACAGTCTCCTCACAGACATCTGTTATGGAATGACAGTTCCTAAAATCTTGTTTTCTTAAATCTCCAACTCATTTCTCCCATTCAATGAACAAGAAAGTGTATTCTGTGAGCTTTGATCTCAGAGCCAAATCTCAGCCTATAACTTGTTCTTGTGGTAGTAAATTCACACCTGTAATCAGAACACCCTGGGAGGCTGAGGTGGTAGGATCACTTGAGCTTAGGAGTTCTAGACCAGCCTGAGTAAGAGCAAGACCTCTTCTTTACTAAAATAGAAAAAAATTAGGCAGGTGTTGTTACAGGCACCTGTAGTCTCCTCCTTTCACCCTGGATTTGATAGTGCTCATCATTCTTTGTTACCAGCATTTTGCTATGCTCTGGAAATCTGTTGGCTAAGCCAAATAAAGAATCAGAAACCCTGAAACTTCAAGGGTAGGCTGTGCAGCATGAGGGAAAATGCTAAGTAAGGGTCTGACAAGGTGAGTGGAAGATTCTTGGGTCTCTGCAAAGGGAAGCAAGGTGGCTTTGGTATGCAGAAAAGGCAACACAAATGAAGAGTGTAGATTTTTGTATGGGAGATGATTGATCACTCAAGAGGAGTACCTCATTTCTTTAGTACAAGCCACTCAGTGAGAGATTGTGTTCTCCCGGTTCTCTTCACTATCTGACCACATGTCTGCAAAGTGTACTGGGTATGTGGGAATAGCTATGGAATCCTACAACTTTCCTCCTCCTTCTTCCCCACCCAATCTTCCCAGAAAGCCAGCTCTTCCACGGAGACCAGCTCTCACCCAAAAGATTGAAATAATAACACTAGTCCTAACCTTTGACTTCTGAGGAGAAGTGAGCTAGGTGCCGGGTAATGAAGAGTCTCAACTGTTGGTTCAAGTCGAAGGATGATAAATCAATATTCCAGGAGAGAATCCCTGTGAGAGAAAAAGAAACAAGGTTTTAGGATAAGGTCAGGTAGATGGAACTGCAGGACATACTTTTTCTTTTTTTGAGACAGAGTCTTAAGCTGTTGCCCTGGGTAGAGTGTATGGTGTCGCAGCTCACAGCAATGTCAAACTCTTGGGCTTAAGTGATTCTCTTGCCTCAGCCTCCCAAGTAGCGGGAGGCTTTTGTTGTTGTTGTTGTTGTTGTTGTTGTTGTTGTTGTTGCTGTTGTCATTATTGTTTTAGCTGGCCCAGGCTGGGTTTGAACCCACCAGCCTTGGTGTATGTGGCCAACGCCCTACCCACTGAGCTACGGGTGCTGCCAGGACACACTTTCAAGCTCATAGAAGAGGAGGTAAGGAAAGGGAGGGCCTATGGACAGCTATGATCAGCCTCAGAGATGTCTCTAAGAAAGGTGGCTTGTACCCATGTCTATCTTCCAACCTGCACCTTTTCTCTGCTTTGCCTGAGCCAAGGGAGAATGGCAGAGTTTAGACTAAACTCCATCATTAAAGAGTTTGAGGCAGGGTGCGGTTGCTCATGCCTGTAATCATAGCACTCTGGGAGGCTGAAGTGGGAGGATCACTTGAGCTCAGGAGTTCGAGACCAGCCTGAGCAAGAGCAAGACCCTGTCTCTACTAAAAACAAACAAAAAAATTATCCGGGTGTTGTGGCAGAAGCCTGTAGTCTCAGCTACCTGGAAGGCTGAGGCAGGAAGATTGCTTAAACCCAGGAGTTTGAAGTTGCTGTGAGTTAGACTGACACCATGGCACTCTAGCCTGGGCAACAGAGTGACACTTTCAAAAAAACAAAATAAATAAAATAAAGAGTTTGTAGGTAGACTTTTCTTGCAAGGTTGCACAGTTGTGGCGAAAGTGACATCCAAGAACATATTCCAAGATACCGAGGGCTGTCATTTATAATCTTACAGCTAAGGAAGATTCTGGATTCTCCTTCTATGCCCCTCTCCCTACCTCTACCCCCTCCATGGCTTGCTACCACTGCAGGTGGCTCCGCAGCACTGCACCATATGCATAGTCATGGGCACAGCAACTGGGGAGGGAGAAAAGGACTGAAGAGCTTGTATCTCCGAAGGTCACTCTCTCAGGCTGGCCTCTGGCATTTAGTGATTTGAGATTTGTACAGGGTATTCAGAAAGTACACTATGCTGGTTCCAGGACTCTGAAGAAAAAAAATGGAAAGATAGGGACATGGAGACTCTACAGAGGATGGTGAGGACCTTCAGGACATCTGGCCCAAAACACTGCAGCAGATGGCCCCAGAAGGGCCCCAGGGGCTGTTCAGAGCTCCTCCACCTGCAGAACGCCACTGAATGTGCGGAAAGGATGGAGAAACGAGCTATTAGCATCGTGGGAGGATATGGACACATAGCATGGAAGATGCAGGTGACAGGGGCGCAAATCTCAGGAAGTGCATATTAGGGATGGAGGATGCAGACCTGTGTACTGGGAGGTGAAAGCAGATGGCGGAGAAGCAAGGGACGGGGTGGGGGGGGGGTCTCAAGCACAGCCAGGACAGCGGCTCACCTTGTTCAAGGTGGGCCCGCACGGCCCTCAGCTGACTCTCTGTACCGATATCACCGATCACGATGAGCAAAGAGTGTTTCCTCAGGTCCCAGCGTGCAGCCGCCACCGTGGCTCCGGCCTCGCTCCGCGGCTCCGCAGGGTTCTGAGGCAACTGAGCGCCGGCGGGCCTTGGGAGCCCCAGCCCCGGAGTTGTCTCCATGACAACGCTGGGAGGCAGCGCGGGCTCGGCCTCGGTCTCCATGGAAACTCGGCGAAGTGCTAAGCAGGCAGCGTCCGCTGAAGGGAGAGTACGCTGGGTTCTTAAAGGCCGGTGGCAGGTGCCGCTCATTGGCTGCTGCCGGTCAGGGGGCGGAGCCCAGGCGCCGCAGGGGCCGGGCTGGGGCCTGGACGCTCAGACTGCGGTCCTGCTTGGCCGGGGAGTGGTGGACGCCCACTCAACCCCCGCCCCAGTTTTACAGAGGGTGCTCCCACTCCGACTTGTGCAGATGTGGCGGGCTCTGAGGGACCGAGTGGAGGGGCGAGTAGATTGCCTCGGCGCTGGAAGAAGCTTCTAGTTAGGATTTGTCCCTAATAAGTACTGCCTAGCAATTCCGCAACCTCACCCGAACTGAGGGGAGCCATCTTGTCCCTCTGTCTCCAAGTTTGAATCGTTGTCTCCATCTCTGTCTGTATTACACCTTGGCACGTTTTTTTTTTTTTTTAATTACTGCCTGCCAGAGCCCTGGTCTCCATCCTCGGTTTCCCTATCTTCCTTGGCCCAGGCCCTGTGAGTGCTCTGGAAAGCTGCGCAGTATTGGAGGGGACAGAATGACCTTCCGGTCCTGAGTCCCTGGTTAGTTGTTATACCGATAGCGATTGGCTGGCTAGTCTCCATCTCTGCTGAGTGCAGGACTGGAGTGCAATGAGCTCAGACTGCAGCAAGGGGGATTTGAGAAAACCCAGGAAAAACCTTCCCAGCCACAAGTGATGTGAGGTGTAAGTGATGGAAGGTTACCCAAAGAGATGAATAACCTTAGGAGGCTGTGATAAACTTTCCGGGGGAGACTGACAGTTCCAAACCCAGAGAAAGGGAAAGGACTGAGGAGGCCTGGCACTGTTTCATGACTGAACATCTTGGTAAAAGTGGAGCTGTAAGTCTGTCTTCCTCCATTTCTCAATGTGTTTCCACCTATTCTGTACAGGGTCTTTTTACCTAGGTTACTGAATCGTTCTGGAGATATATAAAATCAGACAGCCTGTCTTTCAGTCTAGGGCTCCAGCAGCCCTTGTTTGGACCATTTGCCTTCCACTTTGGGGACAGTACAGGGTAGAAAGGAGCACAGTACCTGATTCCACAAGGCTGCCTGTGAACTACAGTCTGATTGGGCAGTGTCCTAAGTATCTCACAGTAATTCTGGCCCCTATCATGGAGCACGTACAATAGAAAAACAGCCAGTCCATTCTGCAGCCAATCTGGATGTGTCCCTGAAAATCCTTTTTCCAGCCGAGAGGGAGAGATAAGAGTGCTGGCTGAATGTCAGGTGATGTGTAAGTCTCTATCCTGTATGACACGTGAGACATAGTTCTGCTACACCTCCACCTCCTCCCCACTATCTGAGGATTTGAATCTGAAAAAGAGCTTGGAAAGATGTGCAATTAGAAAAAGAATGCCATGTGGAAGCAGAGAGTCAGAATAGGTTGTGGGGAGGAAAAGGGTACAGTTTCCATGGCAACTGTAGAGGTGAAGCCTTTAATTAGCACAGGGTCTCCCTGTACGAGTCAGCAGCAGTTAACCACAGCCTCTGCTTTCATCAAGTCTGACAAAGACGTTAAACAATAGATCTGAATGGTATAAAGAAGGATCACACACTGATTCCATACACATCGTAATCCTTTCAATGCTTTTTGCACCTGGTAGGGGCAAAATTTAGTCCTTTGATCTTGGTCCTTGCTAGAATTGGGTTTTATTAATTACAGCTGCAAATAAAGACTAAAATTTCAATTCTAAAGTTGCATATTCGCTCTGGATGAGTGTTCTATAGGTGCTTTGCCTAAAGCAGACAATGTCACAGAAAGATTAGCTATAAGTTTCTCTTGATCATCCCCGTTTTCTTGGTATCTTAGTATCCAGTGTCGTCATCATATTAATCACAGATTTTTTTTCTAATTTTAGAGACAGGGTCTCACTTGGTTATCTAGGCTGCAGTACAGGTTAGTGGGGACCTGTGATATGCATAATTAATTATGAGGCACTATAGTGGGGTGCGGTAACTTGGAGCCCACTATAGTGTTTCATTTAACTGTTGACCTCCTGGACTGACCAGGTATGATCAAACTTTTGGGAACTTCCCCATTCTGTAGCTTCTTCCACAGGCTTGTTGGAGCAAAATTGACAGATACAGTTGCACAACTAACGCTTTTGAACTACACTTATTTGAGATAAAAACACTTGAATTGAATTGTGGAAGGTGTCTCTAAGGACCCAGCATTGAAAAAGGATGTTAGAAGAGGTGCAAGAGGAAGGCACTATTCTTTCATTTTTTTTAATTGAGACAGAATCTTACTCTGTTGCTTGGACTAGAGTGCCATGGCATCATCATAGGTCACTGTAACCTTAAATTCCTGAGTTCAGGTGTTCTTCTGCCTCAGCCTCCCAATTAGCTGGGACTACAGGTGTGAACCACCACACCTGGCTAATTTTATTATTTTTTGTAGAGACAAAGTTTCTCTCTTGTTCAAGTTGGGGTTGAACCCCTGGCCTCAAGTGATCCTTCCTCCTTGGCCTCCCAAAGTGTAGGGATTACAGGTGTGATCCACTTCACTTGGTCTTGAGGCACTATTAAAGGCTCTTTCCCTGGGTGTGCTCTGGATTAGGTACAAGACAGAAGATAGTATAAATTTCAAATGTTATGAAAGGTATTGTGGTTCTGGTGAAGTTCAAACTACTTAGGACATTCTGAGCCCCCAGGCTTTCATCAGGTCATAATGTATAGTGATAAATCAGCCACTAGGCAAATTAAATAGTACACTCTTAACAAAATAGGAAGAGCATCTCTAAGGTTTTTCTGAAAATAATTTCATATTGGTACTTTTTTTTTTTTTTTTTTTTGATACAGACCAGTCACCCTAGATAGAGTGCCATGGCGCATGGCGTCATAGCTCAAAGCAGCCTTAAACTCTTGGGCTCAAGTGCTCCTCGTGCCTCAGCTTCCTGAGTAGCTGGGACTACAGGTGCCAGCCATACCAGGCTAGTTTTTCTGTTTTTAGTAGAGATGGGGTCTCGCTGTTGCTTAGCTTGGTCTGGAATACCTGAGCTCAAGGCTGGTCTGGAACACCTGAGCTCAAGCCATCCACCTGCCTTGGTCTCCTGGAATGCTAGGATTACAGGTGTGAGCCAGCATGCCGAGCCTTCATATTTGTATTTAAAATGAAGTATTGAAGTTGTCATGAGAAAAATTACTGCAATCAATTATTCTGATTTTGAATTATGTGTGTGGGAGAGAAGTACATCATAATCCTTTCCATGCTTAAGATCTCCATAAGATTTAAGACAGCTCTTGTAATTCATTAAAAAAAAGGATGCTGGCTCCTCTCTTACTTCTAGCCCAGTGAGTATCGTTAGTTTTTCTTGGGGGTTGAGGGGGAGGATTTGGAGCTCTTTTGGTTCTGAGTGCTAGAGTAGAGTTTGGTAGAACTCTAGCCTGCTCTGATGGATTGCGTGGTACCGTCAAGCAAAAAATCCAAAGAGAGCTGCATACAGCTCAGATTCCCACCCTGTACTCAATTCTGCCTATAAAGTGTACTTTACACAGAGAGGCATATTGGATCACAGAATTGCTGTGTCAGAGGCTTATCCTTGGCTTTTGGTGAAAATGCTATGATCATAATGCGTAGGTACCAGCAGCTATAGATTCACATCTTAGCATGACCATGCTTATTTGCAAAGGCATGGAATAAAAATAACCTCTAAAAGGGTTGAGATGGAGGAGAAGTCTGCATTTATTACTACATCTGACCCACAGAGGAGACCCACAATGAACATATGTTGAATAATTCTCCTAAGTATTTGTTCACATTAAATAAATGGGTAGAACAAAGGCATTGGATTTACTTCCCCCTGCAGAGCATTGCACAGGACAATGAGGACATTTTGGGTGGGTGTGGCAGCTTGTGCCTGTAGTCCCAGGACTTTGGAAGGCCAGGACAGGAGGATAGCTTGACACAAGGAGTTTGAGATCAGCCTGGACAATATAGTGAGACCTCATCTCTACAAAAAATTTTAAAATTAGCTGGGTGTGGTGGTGCATTCCTGTAATCCCAACTACCTGGGAGGCTGAGAAAGGAGGATCGTTTGAACCTGGAAGTTCTAGATGTGAGCTATGATCATACTACTGTACTCCAGCCTGGGTAAAAAGAGTGAGTCTGTGGGCCGGGCACAGTGGCTCACGCCTGTAATCCTGGCACTCTGAGAAGATGAGGCAGGTGGATTTCTTGAGCTTACAGTTTCAAGACCAGCCTGAGCAAAAGCAAGACTCTGTCTCTAAAAATAGTTGGGTGTTGTGGTGGGTGCCTGTAGTCCTAGCTACTCAGGAGGCTGAGGCAAGAGAATCACTTTAGCCCAAGAGTTGGAGGTTGCTGTCAGCTATGATGGCATGACACTCTACCCAGGGTAACAAAGTGACATTCTGTCACAAAGAAAAAGACCCTGTTTCTAAAATTAAAAAAAAAAGAAAATTTCCTTCCTCCTCACTCCCCACATTCTCTATTTAAGAAAGTGATCCGGCTCGGTGCTTGTGGCTCAACAGGCTAAGGCGCCAGCCACGTACATCTGAGCTGGTGGGTTCGAATCCAGCCCAGGCCCGCCAAACAACAATGACAGCTGCAACCAAAAAATGGCAGAGCATTGTGGCAGGCGCCTGTAGTCCCAGCTACTTGGGAGGCAGAGGCAGGAGACTCGCTTGAGCTCAGGAATTGGAGGTTGTTGTGAGTTGTGATGCCACAACACTCTATCCAGAGTGACAGCTTGAGGCTCTGTCTCAAAAAAAAAAAGAACATGATCCCCGGGCGGTGCCTGTGGCTCATCCAGTAGGGCGCCAGCCCCATATACCGAAGGTGGCGGGTTCAAATCCAGCCTCAGCCAAACTGTAAAACAGAAAAATAGCCCGGTGTTGTGGTGGGTGCTTGTAGTTCCAGCTGCTCGGGAGGCTGAGGCAAGAGAATGACCTAAGCCCAGGAGATGGAGGTTGCTGTGAGCTGTGTGATGCCATGGCACTCTACCAAGGGCGATAAAGTGAGACTCTGTCTCTACAAAACAAAAAAAAAGAAAGAAAGTGATCCCCTAAATAATAAATTTAAAATGTGAACCCTTCAAAAAAAAGTGATCCCCCAAAGCAGTGGTTCTCAACCCGTGGGTTGTGACCCCTTTGTAACAATGATATCCTGCATATCAGATATTTACATTACAATTCATAACAGTAGCAAAATTACAGTTATGAAGTAGCAGTAGCAACCAAAATAATTTTATGGTTGGGGTCACCACAACATGAGGAACTGTATTAAAGGGTCACGGATAAAAAGAAGCATTTATCAATACCATTTTCCTTTGTCTATTTGTTAGCCTGTGAAAAGGAAAGTATTGTTTGATTGTGACCCCTGACTCAATCTTTTCCTTTAGTCTGAGCAAAGCTACCTCTTACTGCAAGGGTCTCTAAGAATTTTCTTTTCCTTTTTTTTTTTTTTTTGGCAGGGGCAGGGTTTGAACCCACCACCTCCCGTATATGAGGCCAGCACCCTACTCCTTTGAGCCACAGGTGCCGCCATTAATTTTCTTTTTTTCAATTGTTTGGAATTCTTTGAGGTTACAAAGAATTAGGTTATACTGATTGGTTAGGTAAAGTCCCTCTTGTAATTGTATCCCACCCCCAAGAGGTGTGCCATTATACTGGGAATTCCCTCTCCCCATTCCTCATTCCCTTTCTTCCATTAGACCATCTACTGCCTTCATATCAGAATTGAATACATTGGATTCTTTTTGTTTTGTTTTGTTTTGTTTTGAGACAGAGTCTCATTATGTTGCCCTGGGTAGAGTGCTGTGGCATCACAGCTCACAGCAACCTTCAACTCCTGGGGTTAAGCGATTCTCTTTCCTCAGTCTCCCAAGTAGTTGGGACTACAGGCGCCTGCCACAGGGCTCGGCTATTTTTTGGTTGTAGTTGTCATTGTTGTTTGGCAGGCCTGGGCTGGGTTTGAATCTGCTAGCTCTGGTATATGTGGCTGGTGCCCTAGCGCTGAGCTACAGGAGCCAACCCAAGTACATTGGATTCTTGCTTCTCCATTCCTGTGATGCTTTGCTGAGAGAATGTGTTCCAGCTCAATCCAGGTTAATACAAAAGATACAAGGTCGTCATCTTTTTTAATGGCTGAATAGCATTCCATCATATATGTATACCAGGGCAGCACCTGTGGCTCAGTGGGTAGGGTGCCAGCCCCATATACAGAGGGTGATGGGTTCAAACCTGGCCCTGGCCAAATTGCAATAAAAAAAAATAGCCAGGGCTCGGCGCCTGTGGCTCAGTGGGCTAAGGCGCCAGCCATGTAAACCTGAGCTGGCAGGTTCTAATCCAGCCCAGGCCCGCCAAGCAACAATGACAGCTGCAACCCAAACAAAAATAGCCGGGCATTGTGGCGGGTGCCTGTAGTCCCAGCTACATGGGAGGCTGAGGCAAGAGAATCACCTGAACCCAGGAGTTGCAGGTTGCTGTGAGCTGTGTGACATCACGGCACTATCCTGAGGGTGATAAAGTGAGACTCTGTCTCTATTTAAAATATATATATATACACATATATATATATACCAGAGTCTAAGAATTGTCTTTGTGGTAATGGAAATGACAGTGGTAAAAAGAATCCAAAGCTAAGCATATAACTTAGTTTTGAGGCCATACTCATGTGTGAATTATATTTTACATCTCATTTTTTGAAGTATTAATAGAATGGAGTTATTTTTCTTCAAAGAATGCTTGGGTTGAAGAAATATTGTTTGATTGTATGTACTTCCATATTAATCTGAGAAAAAGAAATATTGTTCCCTTTACGATATCATAAAATCATAAATACTTTCCTTTCTTCTCAACAGATCTTTCTTAAAGATCCTTCATAATGTGCCCTTACTTCCCTTTCCTACATCACCTCCTGCAAATATACCATATTAACCCTTTCATCCAGTCAGTCTGAATCACTCGCCTTTCCTTTATTTATTTATTTTGAGACAGAGTCTCACTCTGTCCCCTTGGGTAGAGTGCTCTGGCATCACCTCTCACAGCAACCTCAAACTCTTGAGCTCAAGTGACTCTCTTGCCTAAGCCTCCTGAGTAGCTGGGACTATAGGTTCCTGCCACAATGCCTGGCTATTTTCTTGCTCAGGCTGGTTTCCAACTTCTTTTTTTTTTTTTTTTTTCTTTTTTTTGAGACAGAGTCTCACTTAGGTCATCCTTGGTAGAGTGCCATGGCTTCACAGCTCACAGCAACCTTCAGCTCCTGGGCTTAGGCAATTTTCTTGTTTCAGCCTCCCGAGTAACTGGGACTATAGGCGCCTGCCACAACGCCGGCTATTTTGTTGTTGATATTGCAGTTCTGCTGGGGCTGGATTTGAACCCGCCACCCTCGGTTTATGGGGCCAGCACCCTACTCACTGAGCCACAGATGCTGCCCTGGTTTCCAACTTCTAAGGTTAAGCAATCCACCTGCCTCGCCTCCCAGAGTGCTAGAATTACAGATGTGAGACACAGCACATGGCCTCTCCCTCAGTCATTCTTGTATTTTCTGTTCAGGCTTTCCCTTTTACCGCAAATGCTTTGTTCTCCTTAATTCTCATCTAGGATTTATTTATTTACCTTTATCTTTATGATTATCCCTTGTTTGTGAAATAAGGTTTCAACCAATTCCACAAAGAATTTACTGTGTATAATTTAATTCAAACACAGCAACTTCTGTGAATTTAACTTCCTTACTTGCAAACTATGTGAACTTGGGCAAGTTGCTTGCCTTCTCTGTCCTTCAGTTTCCTCATCTATAAAATTATAATAGTGCACCTGATTTTATAGGTATTATTATTATTATTATTATTATTATTTTGAGACAGAGCCTCAAGCTGTCACCCTGGATAGAGTGCTGTGGCATCACAGCTCACAGCAACCTCCAATTCCTGGGCTCAAGTGAGTCTCTTGCCTCTGCCTCCCAACGGGCCCTTAGCC
>CAUYON010038793.1:0-12430 GCA_963573935.1 Arctocebus calabarensis | reverse complement strand
TTTTTTTTTTGTAGAGACAGAGTCTCGCTTTATCGCCCTGGGTAGAGTGCCATGGCGTCACACTGCTCACAGCAACCTCCAGCTCTTGGGCTTAAGCGATTCTCTTGCCTCAGCCTCCCTAGTAGCTGGGACTACAGGCGCCCGCCACAGCGCCGGGCTATTTTTTTGTTTTGCAGTTCGGCCGAGGCCCAGCTTGACCCCGCCACCTTCGGTATATGGGGCCGGCGCCCTACTCACTGAGCCACAGGAGCCGCCCGTAGCTACTGTATTTTTAAAAGTAATAATAATGGAAGAAGAAGAAATAGCCTGGTATTTTAGGCTTATCATGTAATTGTCTGGAATTAAATTTACTTATGTAGGTTTGTGATTATTATGTCAAATAACTTGCTTTCTCTCCATAATCATCCCATCTGAGGCTTATATGTGTAATTTACCAGTTTCCGGTAGGTTACAAAATACAAATGGGAATATGGCCCACCACAAAGGAGGAATCTAAGAGGAATAAATAAGCAGCAAGATCTGGCATCCAGTTCACAGGCTTTTGTTTGAGGCTTTCAACTCACTAATGACTCTGGCTCAGCTGGTGGAAGTATGTGGAAGTGGGGCAAGTCACTTAACCCCCCTGCCCCCTACCGTCCCAGCTCTTTCATGTCTAAAATACAGATGGTAATTCCCTAACTCATAAGAGCTTCATGAACTTTAAATGGAGTAATACATGCAAAGCTTGCCCGGAATCTGGCTAGACCCAGTAAGTGTTAACTACTGTTTTTCTTTCTGTCATATGTGTGTGTTGAATGCTACATTAGCCTCTGAAAATCTAACTGGTATTTGTCACGCTGCAGCGTCAAAGAGGATCTTTTCACTTTGGGTTTTCCGTCTCCTAAGTGGATTGGTAAAGGGCGTAGAACGTACCCACTTCTTTCCACTGTTCAAATGTAAATGCTTTCAACAAACGCCGGGACACTAGTAATCCTGCTGCACCCTGACTTCAACTACAAATTCAGCCACTTTTCACAGATGTAAATGAAGGGATTTGTTTTCATGGTGCTGCAAGCCTCATAAGCCTTATCACCCTTTTGTCACTTCGGATTAAAAAAAGAAACTATTTTTTTTTTTGCACTTGTGCTTTCCCTGTTTGAGATTCCCAGACTGCCGTTTGTGAGCAAACTCAGAACAGTCATCTAAGTGCCCGTGTGATTTTTGGTGTTTCATAGTGTTTTTTTTCCCCCTCTGTATTTAATCTCTATTTCCAAAATATGTAACTATGAAAGCAATCCTTATCTACCAAAATCCAGAGCAGCCTCCCAGCGCGAGTCTTGATAAAGGGAGGAGGCTGCAGAGTGATGGGCTGGGTTCCTGCGCTGCTTAGACAGCTGGTGCACTTTGCTTTCTTGTTTCAACACTGCAAAGCGAAGACAAAGACACTAATGTCAGACACATGACAGGGAGGAGTCACTTTTTAAAACATATCTTTAAGTAGAAAGAAGCAGGATAGATGCTGGCGGAATTTCAAAAACGACCAGGGGTGGACACTCTTTTTGGAGACACTGTCAAGAAATAGATTTTGACCACATGTCAGTTTAATTTAAAACTCATTAGTACCGCAGTTAAAAATACAAGGAAAAGAGGATATTTCAATGTAAATGAGGAGTCTTTAGAGAGGAATGATATAAAATTAAATTTCAAAATTTTATTATGGGGGCCGGGCGCAGTGGCTCACACCTGTAATCCCACACTTGCGAGGCCCAGGCAGGTGGATTGCCTGAGTTCACAGGTTCAAGATTTGCCTGAGCCAAAGTTATTTACAGAGGAAAATTAGTGAACTTACGTGTTTTTGTTTTTAAACAAAAAAAGGGTAAAAATTAAGC
This sequence comes from Arctocebus calabarensis, assembly GCA_963573935.1. Taxonomy (NCBI): domain Eukaryota; kingdom Metazoa; phylum Chordata; class Mammalia; order Primates; family Lorisidae; genus Arctocebus; species Arctocebus calabarensis. The sequence continues at coordinate 10,562 of CAUYON010038793.1, read as the reverse complement.
TTAAGAAAAAGTATAAAAGAACATAAGTAGTGAAAAAGGCTTATGAAAATAGGCGGAACATGGCAAGCCCACTGGAATTGGTTTTGTATATTTACAGGTGTTCTGCATAAAAGCAGAGCGGAAATGGCAAATATACATATATAAGGAAGAAAAAGTAGGGGCTGTTTAAGGCAAAATAGGATATTTTAGCATTCTGACTTGGGAACTTTGTGGCCATATATTTGTAAGTTATTCTTTTTCCTAAAAGACTTCCTTATCAGATCCTACAGTATTTCTCTAAGACTTAGGTTGTCCTTTAAATCCCCCCCCACATCCACACAGCTGAGCCAACTTTCATTTTTATTTTGTTTTTAATTTTGCAACAAAGTACATCCCATTCTTTTTTTTTTAATCCTGGCTTTTTTTTTTTTTTTTGAGACAGAGCCTCAAGCTTTTACCCTGGATAGAGTGTCATGGCATCACAGCTCACAGCAGCCCCCAATTCCTGGGCTCAAGCGAGTCTCTTGCCTCCGTCTCCCAAGTAGCTGGGACTGCAGGCGCCCGCCACAATGCCTGGCCATTTTTCGGTTGTCGTCGTCATTGTTGCTTGGCGGGCCCAGGCTGGATTCGAACCCGCCAGCTCAGGTGTACGTGGCTGGTGCCTTAGCCCGCTGAGCCACAGGTGCCAAGCTTTTAATCCTGGCTTTAAGTGCGTTATACAGTAAGTGCATCAGACTAAATCCTTGCTGTCTTCGACAGGTCAGGAACATTCTCTCTTCTATTTGTATCACACAATATTATGCCCAAACTAGTGTGACCCTGTCACCCACAGCAGTGGAAAACACCAAGGCCCAGAGATATTCTGAAGGTTCCAGGTTTCACATAGTAAGATGAGAAGTCAAAATTTTGCTGATGAGCCAACGGCTACTCCCCTTCCATTAGTCTATAGCAGCCCAGTTGCTATTACACAAATCCTTTTAAGACCCTTTCAACCAAATTTAGCTCTTATAAAATGAAGCTTTTGCATCATTCACATGATTTTTTTTTTTTTTTTTTTTTTTAGATACAGAGTCTCACTTTATCGCCCTCGGTAGAGTGCCGTGGCGTCACACAGCTCACAGCAACCTCCAACTCCTGGGCTTAGGCGATTCTCTTGCCTCAGCCTCCAGAGTAGCTGGGACTACAGGTGCCCGCCACAACGCTCAGCTATTTTTGTTTTGCAGTTCAGCACCGAGGCCGAGTTTGAACCCGCCACCTTCGGTATATGGGGCTGGTGCCCTATTCGCTGAGCCACAGGCACCTCCCTCAATATTCTATTTTATGTATATCTGATATTCGAGAATGGCCTGATAATTTTGATGATATCTTTCAATGTTTTAAAATTTTATTTTGGGGGCCGGGCGCAGTGGCTCACACCTGTAATCCCACACTTGCGAGGCCAAGGCAGGTGGATTGCCTGAGTTCACAGGTTCAAGATTTGCCTGAGCCAAAGCGAGACCTCGTCTCTAAAAATAGCCAGGCATGGATGGGCACCTGTAGTCCCGGCTACTCTAGAGGCAGAGGCAAGAGAATCGCTTAAGGCCAGGAGTTTGAGGTTGCTGTGAGCTATGAAGCCGCTGCTCTGTACCCAGGATGACAAAGTGAGACTCTGTCTCAAAAAAATAGATAAAATAAAATTTTATTTTTACTTTAGTGCCCATTTGTTGTGGAAGAAAACCTTTCCATCGCTCTGTTGGCAGAGGTTTTGGCAGTGTCTCCTGGAGCTGAGTATATGCACACCCTCTCTCTGACCTAGCAACGTCCCTTTCTAAGGGATACCCAGCTGAAGGCTTTACCTGTGCTTGCCCATGACGTGTTATGAGAATGTTCTTACTGTACTATTTCTAAATGCCCGAAACTAGAAAATAAAAAGAAAATAATAACTCCAAATGTCCACAGGTGATACAATGGCTAAGTAACTCTCTTACAAGGATGAGAATCAGGTCTCACAGGCAAGGAGAGCATGGTTCCAATCAGATAAACACCAAAGCCAGGGGCCATGGCTCACACCTATAATCCTAGCACTCTGGGAGGCTGAGGGGTGTGGATTGCTTGAGCTCACGAGTTCGAGACCAGCCAGAGCAAGAGCGAGACCGTGTCTCTGCTAAAACTAGCTGGGTGTTGGTCAAACCCACAAGTTTGAGGTTGCTGTGAGCTGCGATGCCACGACACCCTAGGGCACAGAGTGAGACTCTATCTCAAACAAGGGACCACAACCAGGAAAAGTAATCTGTGGTGATTTTCTCAGGGTAGTAGTTATGTTCGGGGGTGGGACGAGTGACTGCCAGGGCATGAACAGGGGCCTCTGGGAACTGGTAATGACCCATGTTTTGATCTGGGTGCTGGTTACGTGTTCACTTTGTGGCAATTCGTTGAGCTGCATGCATAATTTTTGCACCTTGCTGTACCCAACAAAAAGGTTACTTTACATCCAGACTTAATCTTAGCTTTCAAAGCTCCAGCTTTGTGTGAGTCTTTGTGCGGTTCTGATCGGTTTGCACAGGGGAGTACTTATTCTTGCCTTAGGTGCTCCCCAGAGGTGAAGAGTTTGGCAGGGAGCTTCAGGGTCCCAGATCCAGTTTGGATTTTTGCCCCCCACTTGGCAAGCTTCGGACCTTTGAAAATTACTTAGCTTCTTTCTTAGTCTCCAGTAACTCAACTCCAAAAATGAGGACAATAATAGCTCACCTAGCTCAGGGCCATGTTGTCAGTTCAGTGAGATAATGCACAGAAAAGGTTCCGCTCTGAGTAAGCTGATTAACTTGTAGCTATTATTTTTATTTCATTTCCCTAAAGACTGTTCTGTGCTTTTAAAATACAAGCAGTCTTGCCATTTGGCCCCAGGCTAGACCTACAGCTTAGACCCACAGCATAGGGTTTGGGCTTTCTCCTTCTTAAATCCCCAGAGGAGAGAGTTCCCATCCTAGGTTCCTCGTCTGCCTCTGTGCTGCGGGTTCGTGAAGATTGCCTATCAGCAAAGCTGAGCAGGAATTCTCCCGTCTCAGTCCTTGTCTTCTTTTCCCGGAGCTTTTAGATCTAGCATTTTTATCTTTAAAATTTCCTTTAATTCACTTGCTTTCTTCCCCCGTTTAATTTTTTCCTTATAAATATATAGACATTGCTGGATGAGCTGCAAAAACAGTGCGGGCCTGACTTTCACTAATTGTCTTAATGGGTACCTTCTGCCCAAAGGAGTGGCTCTTCTCAGGAATGCTCAGGGAGCTGTGTCCAGCCAGTTAGTTGGTCAGAGACCACAGAAGGTTATACAGAAAGATCATAAGAGAGTGTGTAGGGGGGTATGGAGATCTTCCCAGGCTTTTGTTCAGTATTAATGAAACTCATTAATTCAGAAAATAACTCCCAGCCTTTCTTGCTGAAGATTATTGTCATTCACTAACCCTCATTGTTGGATCTTGTGCATCTAAAAAGGCTTTTCATTCACGGTATAGCTGGACTCAGAAACAAGTTAAGAAACGGTGAAGAGAGAACTTTCTCTTTCTTTCTTTCTTTCTTTCTTCTTCTTTTTTTTTTTTTTTCCATTTTTTAAAGTTCATGGTCTCACTCTGTCACCTGGCTGGAGTGTAGTGGCCTCATCACAGCTCTCAGCAACCTCTTGACCCCAAGAGATCCTCTTGCCTCAGCCTCCCAAGTAGCCAGGTGCTTGCCAAATCGCCTGGCTAATTTTTCTATTTTTCGTGGAGATGGAGTCTTGCTCTTGCTAAGATTGGTCTTGAACTTCTGAGCTCAAGTGATCCTCCTACCTCAGCCTCCCAGAGCGTTATGATTTCAGGCACGAGACACCATACTGGCTGAACAATTTTTGAACAAGGAAGTTACTCAATTTTTTTCACTTCCTTGACCTCACGTCCTTCACTGCCTATCCATTTTTCTGTTTTTCTCCAGAGCAAAATTTAATAATAAAAGAGTAGCCCTCACCAGATCTCCCTGCGTTCTCCCCTCCCCTCCCCTGCTCAGGGCCTCTGACTGCAGACTTCTGGTTCTTCCCAGCCCGATTCTCCTCCAGGACACCCCAGCTCCCAGGTGGCAGATGCACTCATTGTCCACTCTTCTGTGTTTGCCTGCCTTTTTGGCATATTCTGGGGCGTTGACTACTGCTTTTGAAACAGTTGTCCTCCGTTGGGTTTCCTGAGGTCATCCGCCACACTTCCCCAATGGCTCTGTCTTCTGTTCTCTGCTTTTCCTCCCTGCTTCCCCATGATCTTTTACTGGTTTCGAGTACCTTCTACATGCAAATTTCAAAAAGTTTTTCATCTCTTACACCAGCCTCTTTTATGACTCAGACTCTTGTGCCCAAGTGAGAGTTTTCATGGGCATGTCTAAATGTCTTAATTTCTTTCCTCTCTGGCCATTCTTTCTCAATAGATAAAGAGCACCCCCAGCCTCCACCCGGGCCCCTTCAGCAAAAGACTCAGCTCATCCTTGATTCTTCCCTTTCTGTCACATCCCATCCTTTCTAGTGCCAGCCTAGAATGAGCGACAGTGAGGCCAGAAATAGCAGGGGATCACAGTCTGGAATGCTCCTACTAGGGACATCAGAGGAGGTTGACAAGGAGAAGCATTTAAAGACAAAAAGAAGTCCACAAAAGTTGTTTAGAAACAGACCCCTGTATAGGGGCTTGTTGTAAGAGTTGGTGTTAGCTCATTGTTGGAGACAGCTGTCATTAGGCATGTTCTCATGCAAGGGGTCTGGTCTAGAAAACTATGGTGTTAAGGAATTCTTTGCATAGTTCTTGTCATCGGCATAGTTGTGTGAGGGCCCCTCCTTCCTGGCCTCCTATTTCCATTTGATTAGGATTTGACATTAATGACTTTAATTTCTATACTGGTAACTTGCACGCGCTAGTCTGTCTCCAAAATATATCTTGAATCTGCCCATTTTCTCATTTTCAACAGTTGATTCACCATCATTTCTATCCAATTTATGACAATACTTTCCCATTTCTACATGCCCATACACAATCTGTTCTCCACATGGTGGCCAAAGAGATCTGACAGTGGCCAACTAACTGTTCATTTAGGCTCAGTCATAGGCAGTATTTATGGCAAGATATTTAGAAAAGATTTTTGAGAATTATCATCCCCATTCTTACCAGCATAGAGAAATTAAGTAATTTGGTCAAGGTTATATCCAGGCATAGCCCTAGATTTTAACTAGGCAGCCTGCCCCAGCACAGTGTCGGGCAAGTTACACTCAGTTTTGAAATTTTATTGGTTAGTTCTCAAGATTTATGTTTATTTTGGTGTGATTTTGTATGCCAACATTCTGGTATTTATATTTTATTTTCTTATTTTTTAAAAAAGCTAACTTTGTCTTATTATTATCATTATTCTTTGTCACTAACCTTCAAGTGCATACAACATAATTGAATTTCGGGAAATAATGAATTATATAATGAGTGTTAAGGTTTATGGGAGGAAAAACAACATTGGGTATTCACTTTGTTTCAGAAAGGATCTAAGGCAGCTGGAAAAATAGGAAGTGTAAACAACGCTAAGAGGGAGTAGTGAAACTTTTGACCAATTAGTCTTCTTTATCATCTTAAGGGATGGTGCTGAGATATATATTTTTTAAAGACAGAGTATTCAGCAATATATAAGTGAAGTAAAGAGTTGCCAGTTAACTCTGAGTACTGAAATGGCAGGAATAAGAAATACTGCCAACGTGAGAGTTCTGGATCTTTCTGGCCACCTTGCTATGGACCCCTGCTGTGTGTGGATAAGTGTCCCTTCTGAAGCGCAGGTGACTGGCACCGACAACAGTCTGTAGACACTGTGCTTGTTTATAAAGTTTGTTCACAGAATTTGCCCTGTTCCTCTGGTGATGTTCTGACTGGGTATATGTATCATGAACAATGGCAAAAAAACATCTTGTACAAATGTCATTCTAGCCTTGCAAATTCAAGAATTCATGTATTGCGATGAATACAGCAAATTGCTTTCTTCAGCCGGGATGATATTTCTCTGGTTTTAAAAACTGGATAAGAATATTACCATTTGATGGTTTTATTATTATAATAAAAATTGAGTGTTTATAAAGAAATAAACATTTTTGAGTTATGAGATACATAAAACCTCCATTTGCACTTTGACAAAGCCTTGTAAGGCTATCACCTTGTCTAAAGGAAAAACTATGTGGCAGAATAGGATTTGTTTTGAAGGTTCACTTACCTTGACATTACTGCTGTCACATCATGCTTTGATCAGTAACATCGAAGATGTTTCTAGAGTGCATGTTTTTTCCTGCCTCATTCAGAGAAGGCTTATTTATGCAGTAGTGATCAGGACAGTTCTATTTGCTCACTAAAGGCCTAGCTATCAAGCCTTTTATTCTTCAGTGACATTTTAGAATGTGTGACTATCCAAGTTACTATGTTATTACTTGGATTGTTAACTCTCTTCCCTGCGAGAACATTTTATGTAGTGAAAAGTTTAAGCCAAACATAAACTTTTCTAGTTTTGGTTTTATTTTTTCCAACTTTTTTTTTTTTTTTGAGACAGAGCCTCAAGCTGTCACCCTGGATAGAGTGCTGTGGCATCACAGCTCACAGCAACCTCCAATTCCTGGGCTCAAGCAAGTCTCTTGCCTCCACCTCCCAAGTAGCTGGGACTACAGGTGCCTGCCACAACACCCGGCCATTTTTTGGTTTCAGCCGTCATTGTTGTTTGGAGGGCCCGGGCTGGATTCGAACCCTCCAGCTCAGGTGTATGTAGCTGGCGCCTTAGCCCGTTGAGCCACAGGCATCAAGCCATATTTTTTCCAACTTTAATTACATGGAATAACTGGCAGAGTGAGTTTACTGAACTTGCTCTTTTAATTTGTGAAGCAAGGTCGCAACAACCCATGAAGTACTGGCTTTTCTAAGAAATTTTGCAGACTTTCTACCTTACTTCTATTATTTGTCTTAGGTGAATTTGAGCATTTTTTTTTTTTTTTTAAATCTGCTGTGACACTGGGTGCAGTGGCTCATGCCTGTAATCCTAGCACTTGGGAGGCTCAGGTGGGTGGATTGCCTGAGCTCACAGGTTTGAATCCAGCCTGAGCAAGAGTGAGACCTTGTTTCTAAAAAATAGCCGGACATTGTGGCGGTGCCTATAGTTTCAGCCTTGGGAGGCTGAGGCAAGAGAATCACTTAGCCCCAAGAGTTTGAGGTTGCTATGAGCTGTGATGCCACGGCACTCTACTGAGGGTGACAAAGTGAGTCCCTGTCTCAGAAATAAGTAAAATCAATCAATCAATCAATCTGCTGTGGTTTAAAAAATGTGCTGTAACTGTTCTCAAGAAAGAGAGTCCTTGGAAGGAAACAAAGTCCATAGAAGGAAACAGCACAGTCCAGGGACTATGTTGAGTTTATAGACTTAGCAGATGACACTGTTAAACATTACCAGGTGAGTTCTTATGGACCACTCATACAATTAGAGTAAAAGATTTCTCTAACTTTCTCAGCTTCTGATTCAGGAAATTCAGCAGTAAGTGACCATATTTCTGGATTTGAATCAAAACTGAAATAAGAGACTACAAATCCCAATTGATTTGGGAGCATATTAGTAATTGTTCTTATTAAAGAACTTGGCCAGAAATCCTGCAACAGGTTCTTAACTTAACTCCCGTCCCACCCTGTCTGACCTGACTCTCTCTCCCAACCAGCCCCAGAGCTGATGCTTTCACTACCCAGATTCCCTTGCAGCTAGAGTGCAGGTATGTAATTCTGCCAGCCTGACACATGGAGGAATGTTAAGGGGTTAGCCAAGCCAATTGTTTGGATCTACCGCAAGCTGCTCTCTGTGGACACTTGACATTCACACTTGGGCATGATCAGTGATGACCAGGAGGTGGCAGCAGCAGCAGTGTTCATTGTCACAGTCCTGGCCGTGTGACAGGTAGACTTACTCTCTGCCTGCCCTGGAGATTCTGAGAGCTTCCTAATATCCCTTAATAAATACAATTTGCTTAATATAATGAAAGTAGATTCTGTTGTTTCCCTTAAGGGTTCTTGCATTCCTTCGTATCCACTTTAACAAGGCACTGGCTTGTTTCAATTATGTGATGTTCTTTCCCTAAATACTGATAGTGGTTAGATTGTCTTACGTGTTCTTTATCAGAATTTATGCAGTACTTCAGAGTCCTATCTAGCAGACTAGGGGGAACTCACTCATTTAAAAAATGAGTACAGAGAAAGCCTTTTATGTTATTTTTCTTTTTTATTCATGAGCTTCGATCATGGCTATACATTTCTGCAAACCCCACTCTTTGAAAAAGAACAGTCTGACAAAGCAGGGAATAATCAGGAACTAAAATATGCATCTCAAATTTTTCAACAACATGAAATTGGAAGAGAAATTGGTGAGACCTGAGGTTATGCAGAGTCAGTAGGCGCTGGTATCCTATTCCAGGCACTGCTGGTGTCCTACCTGGAATAGATAGAGCATTTAAGAGAGGCAGAAACCTTATGATACAGATAAGGATTAGGCGTGGAGAAAATCACCAATACGTGGTGGATGGACTGTTTAGCTGCATTTTCCCCCCTCCAATTAATTAATTTAGAGATGTTGTTTCACTATGTTGCCTAAGCTAGTCTCAAACTCCTGGGCTTAAGTGATCCTCGTGCCTCAGCCTCCCATATATAATAAGTAGCTGCCACTCCACCTTGGATTTAAACAATTGGTCTGTTTTTTTCAACTCAGTTTTCCATGTCTCTAAAATTTTTCTAAAACACAGATCACTATCTTATATGAGAACTTTGTTCAGCCATGGCTAACTGAATGAAGAGTAACATTTTGAACTTGACAGGCAAGGTTCCTCACCACTCGTCCTGCCTGAACTTTTTTCCAGCTATATCTCCCATAGCTGTCACCATGAACCCCACTTTGTCATCCCATCAGGCCAGCAGGTTGGCTCAGGCAGGTTCAGTTGCAGAAAGCAATGTAAATAGATGGAGATTTAAAACAGGGTATATGGTACTGATATAATCACTAGAAAAGCCTGGGAAACAGCCCAAGCTGAACCCCCAGGGATGACTCTGTTCGAAGTGGCTAGACAAGGGAGCTGTTCATTATCTCTGTTGCAGTCAAAGCTGGCACCCACTTTCTGAATCCCAGACCACAGTGCCTCAGCTGGGTACCTTTCTAGCAAAATGAGTGTCACACTCCCTGCCTCCCACCTCCATGAAAGCAGGGAATGGACGCGGAGGTTGCAGTTACCTTAGGAGTGAGACTTAACAAAAGTAGTTGAAGCGGCAGAAGCACAGATATGAGGACTCACTTGGTCAGCTAAGTTCACCACATGCACCTGCTTTGCAAATGCTAGACCAGCTGCTGAAGCCCAGGTTTAAGAGTCTAGAAAATGTGATTTTCAGCCTCTAGCCACTCACGCAGTGTGCTTGACAAGATGGTTTGACTAGGACCTGTGAGAGGCAGTGCACACCCCATTACGCACATGACTCGGTATTCCTGGCACACAGATGACACACTCTCCTTGGTGCCTTTGCTCTTCCGTCCACTGGGAATGTGTTTTATATCCTTCTCCCTCCATTAGGCCTTTATTCAGCCATCGGGGTCTAGCTCACATGTCACCTTCTGTGTCGAGTTTTCCTTGATATTGTTTTCTTGTAGCCATGCGAGGTGAGCACCCTCTAATTTAACATGTGCCTTATTACCATTTTAGTGCGTCTGTCTTCTTCCAGCCAATGGTAGGCCTTATGGACAAAAATAGCTTGTTTATTCTTTCCTTGTATCATTCGATGCATCTCCAAGCCAGAAGGCCTACTTCCTGTCCTTCAGGAGTGCAGGTCCTGTGGCGGAGACCGATGAGCACAGGCGGGGAGCAGATAAGCCACGGAAAGGTGCATAATCCACTCTTCTGGTGAGAGCATGGGAGATGCAAAGGTCAAAGAAGGCTTTATGAGGGAAGGTTGTTTTCATCTTGGTACCTCTAGTGAGGTGGTTCTCAAACCTTCCTAATGCTGTGGCCTCTTTAATACGGCTCCTGTGGGTCGTGACGGGACCCCGTTGAGAACCTGCTCTAAGTGCCTGGTGTGTTGAGTCTTTAATGAATGAGGCAAGGCTGGAGATGAATGAAGTGATTTCTTTCTTTTCTTTTCTTTTTTTTTTTTTTGTAGAGACAGAGTCTCACTTTATCGCCCTCCATAGACTGATGTGGCATCACACAGCTCACAGCAACCTCCACCTCCTGGGCTTAGGCGATTCTCTTGCCTCAGCCTTCCGAGTAGCTGGGACTACAGGCGCCGCCACAGCGCCCAGCTATTTTTGTTTTGCAGTTTGGCCGAGGCCGGGTTTGAACCTGTCACCTTCGGTATATGAGGCCAGCACCCTACTCGACGAGCCACAGGTGCCGCCCTGAATGATATGATTTCTTCTTCTTTTTTTTTTTGTAGAGACAGAGTCTCACTTTATTGCCCTCAGTAGAGTGCCGTGGTGTCACACAGCTCACAGCAACCTCTAACTCCTGGGCTTAGGCGATTCTCTTGCCTCAGCCTCCCAAGTAGCTGGGACTACAGGCGCCCGCC
>CAUYON010038792.1:0-18554 GCA_963573935.1 Arctocebus calabarensis | reverse complement strand
AAACCATCCAGGCTCGGCACCTGTGGCTCAATGGTCTAAGGCACCAGCCACGTACACCTGAGCTGGCAGGTTCGAATCCAGCCTGGGCCCGCCAAACAACAATGATGGCTGCAACCAAAAAATGGCCGGGTGTTGTGGCGGACGCCTGTAGTCCCAGCTACTTGGGAGGCAGAAGCAGGAGACTCTCTTGAGCCCAGGAATTGGAGGTTGCTGTGCGCTGTGATGCCACGGCACTCTATCGAGGGTGATAGTTTGAGGCTCTGTCTCAAATAAATAAATAAATAAAAAACATCCAATTGTACACTTTGAAAGGGTGTACTGGTGTGTGAATTATATCTCAGTAAAGCTGTTACATAAATAAATGAGTAAATAAATAGCGATTGATTGTGATCGTTATTCAGCCTGATCTCAGCAGTCTGGCAGCCAGAGTCAGCCCCTCGTTGGCAAAGTGCAGATTGAACCAGGCTGCGGAAAACAGTGTGTTATCTCTGTACCCGCCCTGTAGGTACGTCCCTCCAACTCTCTGTTGGGACACACAGGATTTTCTCGTTTACAAACCTAATTCGCTTGGCATGTTTACTCCTGTGCCCAGACAGGGCACCCTCTGGAAGCCCAAGGCAGGAGGGATGGGGTCCTGGCCTGGCCTGAGCTTCTCTAAAATCCACCGTACCCCACATTTTCCCGGGTTTTATATAGTGAAATGACTCGTTGGTGAACTGGCAGGGTGGGCCCTAGGATTGGGCTCACATTCAGCATGAGATTTGTCCCATGTGCCACTGCACGCTCCTTTGTATTGATAGCTAAAGTAGACAACATTTATGGAGCGCTGTGTGCCTGCTTCAGAGTAAACCCTTAGTATCTAGCTAGCGCCTCAATCTTCACCCCACCCTGCAGGGGAGGTTCTAGAGTTACCCCACATTAATGGTTTTGCACCTTGCTCAAGGCCACCCAGTAGTAGGTAGTCCAGCAGGGATTGGAAGTCTAGTCCAGACCCACATTCAGCCTCACCAGGGTCACAAAGGCAGAGTGTTGTCACCTGTGAGAAGGTGGCAGCAAGGAGGAAATGGGGCATATCCAAGGGTCAGTCCCCTGACCGTACTGTTTGTGCCACACGGCTCCAGATAAGTACAGAGAAGCAGGGCATTTGCCTGTGACCAGTGGGCACGGAGGGGCAGAGAAGCACCAGGGCCTCTCTATCCTGAGAACGGACGAGCTGGACTGGAGAATTTACCAGACAGAAAGGAGGCTCTGCAGAGCGATTTAACACCGATAGGAAGGGAGGCAGGAAGGAAAGAAGGAAGGAAATTCTTATCAGCCCAGTGAATATTTAGAAGATGAGTGGTTTTATTTCTTGGTTGTTTTGGTTGGTCAGTTGGTTTGGGGGGGACATCAATAATGGACAAAGTGTAGGTTCAGTTGCCTGTTTGAAGAAGTTCCTGGCAGCCAAGCATTTAGCTCCCTGAGCTCCTACCCTGCCAGATTCTTCTCTGACACTGCACCTCTACCTCCCATCGAATAGAAAGACTCAAAATCAAAATATCTTGAAATGTGTACCTATTTAAAAGCCATTGGGTGGCACTCATGCTTCGAGGTGGGTACAGATCATTTATTATGCAAACTCATTGTTAACCTCGTGTAATTAGTCCAAAAAAGAAGCTCAGCTATTGCCAGGTGGCCATAGTGGCTGGAGCTATCAGGCGCCTACCACCGGCCAGGTACAGTGCACGTTGCCACCATCAAACCTCTCAATGTCCTGCACGGGCAGCTCGGCTTCCCCCATTTTACAGGGAGGTCACACACACAAGGGCACCTAAATGCAAACTTTCTAGCAAAAGCGGATACTTTTTACCTGTTTTGGCTTTTGCTGGTGGCCAGTCATAGGGCTTTCTATGATTAGGCCCACTTTCTTTGCCCAGTTCTTTAACAAACATTTCAGGGGGATTTATCATCCTGTGGGTGATATGGGAAGTTCTCATTCCTTAACCCATATGACAGCCTCAAAACGAACAGGAAGCTCTATTCATAAAAAAAAAAAAAAATTAAATAGTACTAATCCTAAGAACTTGATAGAATTTTTAAAAATATATTTGCAAGTTCCCATCTCCTCTGGACCTCTTGAGTTCAAATGACATATTCTTTTCTGGTAGCAAGACCGAGAAAGCTGCCACCATCTGCTGTTTCTGCCTTCCGAGTCATTCCACAAGGGTTTAATGATGATGCTTTGGAGAGGGTCGAGGCACAGTGGGCACAGAAATTAATAAGACCCAGGCCTGGCCCCGCAGAATCCCAGGACACTGGAGGTGATCGCTCCTGAAATAGCAAGGCACGCCTGGTCAGATTAAGAGGGGTGGGAAAGGGTCAGCTAAAATGTCATGAGAGTGAAGAGAAGGGACAGACTGGGCTTGCCTGCCCAGGGAAATGAGGTGAGGCTGAGGCGTGGGTAAGACTTGGGTAGAGAGACACAGGAGGGAAACCTGGGCTAGGGGCCCGACTTCCTCCTCGCTGCGGCTAACAAGCATTGCCATGTGCCAGGCACGGTGCCACCCACACGGCCTGCATTATGTGCTTTAATCATCAGAACGCCACACTAAGGCAGCCCTACTACCACCCCCACCTTTCAGGTGAGCAAACAGAAGCTCGCAAGCCACTTGCCCAAGGTCCCAGGTAAGTTCCAGAAGCAGCTTTGAAGCCAGCTTTTTTGGAAGCCACAGCCCCTGCTGTTAGGCTGATGCACTCTTTTCAGAGAACTTTCAAGTATGTTATCCCATTTCATCTTCCTGTGCCCGTGGTTTCTCTGTCTCACTAGCCTATTGGTACAGATGAGTCACCCTACCCGTAATAACCCCTCCTCCTCCCCTCACTCACCCTGGTCCTCTAGCCACCTGCAGAGCCTCACCCACCTCTGGCAGGAGTCCCCAGGGTGTCTGCAATCCCCCTTTCCTGCCCACCTCCACCCCCACTGAAGTTCACTGCCAAAGGAGGGAGTTGGAGGTATGGGCTCCTTGTGAAAGGTGGATGGCTAGGAATGAAGAGACAGTGCTTCTGGTCCCCAACCACTGTCCAATAGGACCTCATGACCTCTGTCATTGACCCTCCGGGAGCCTCAGTTTCTTATCTGTGAAAGGAAAGAGGCCAATTCGGTTTCATACATGTTCCCCAAACAGCAGCCAGATGTGACATAGCGAACAGGAGACTTAGCCCCTGGCACTTGATAAGACACTCAGCAATTATACTCCCACGCCCCGAGTGTGTGGGGTGAGCACCCCAAGGGAGCCAGACTGCCATGGGAAGGGCTGTTCTTGTCTGAGTTATTCTTTCAGGCCTTGCCATAGGCCAGATCCTATGTTCGTAACTTTACCCCCATTATCCCACCTCATCCTCCCATAATCCAAGTGTGGTAAGAAATAGTTTTATTCCCAGGTTAGAGACAAGGAAATTGATGAGTCTGAGAGAGGCGAAGTTACTCGGCCAAGGTCACACAGCTTGTGAGTGGTGGAATCCAGCAGAATTAGGTCTGAGGGCCCCTAAGCCCAGGCTCCTAACTGCTGTCTTTATGGAAGTGGGGCCAGTAACCCCTGGCATTGAAAAGCCATGTGAGTCCTGATGCTGGCCCAGCCCTTTCTACATTAATGAGTCTTGGGATAGAATCACGCGTTGTTTCCCATCTGCACAGTTGGCTGGAACACAAATTCCTAGCGCTCAAGAACAATCTGCGGGGATAAGCTCCCAACTCACAGGGGGGAAAATGAAGCAGATGACTAGGACTGTTTCAATTGAGAGTCTTCCTTCTTGGTAGTTTTTCGGAAGCCTTCGGTGCCCAGTGCCCCTTGCTCCTGCCGGACTTGGTGTTTGATGGTATCTGGCTTCCCAGTAATCATCATAACCAGAACAGCATCCAGCCCCGCTGAGCTGTTACACATATCGCCTCCTTTCACCCTCTCAGTGACAACATGGGGCAGACACCTGGATTCTCTCTTACCAAGAAAAGCACCAACCCTCAAAGAGGAGCAGTGTCCTGCCCGAGGGGACCCAGGTAGTAAGTGGCCCAGCGGGGGCTTGATCCAGGTCTGCCTGGCCCCAGAGCCTGTGCTTTTAACCACCACTTTGTACTGAGTTTCTCACTTTCCATTTTCTGGGTAGTTCTCAATCCGGCCTGCACATTTGAAATACCTGGGATGCTCTTTAAAAATACTCTGGCTGGGCGGCGCCTGTGGCTCAAGGAGTAGGGCACCGGCCCCATATGCCGGAGGTAGCAGGTTCAAACTCAGCCCCAGCCAAAAATTACATTAAAAAAATAAAATAAAATAAAAATACTCTGGCTATATCCATATCAGGCCTATGAGCCCAGCCCCTCTGCGGTGGGCCCACGTGGAAGCCCTCAGCTTCCCGCTGCTCCAGCAAGAGCCCCCGACCTGAGCCCCTGGGCTTGGTGGAGTCCGACAAGTCTCAGATCTAGCCGTGGGCCGGGGAAGAGGTGATGCTTATTTGGTTCTTGTCCCCTGATCTCCTTTTCCATCTCCTGTCCTTTCCCAGCCTCCCTCGTGGTCTGACACCATTGGCATTTGGGATAAAGATTTCTATGTGGTCTCTGCCGCAGATGGTGTCCTGTAAGTGCGGCCCATACTAGGTGCTCAGTAAATAAACATTTGCTGAACCAATTCATGCAGAGACTCCTCAGGCCGTTTCTCTCCAGCAGATGAGATTGCCTGGATTGATTCTGTGGGAGTTCAAAGAACACACACAACGGGCCCCAGAGCCACCCACCCCAGCGGGTCACACGATCCTCCCTCCCGACAGCAGGACACAGGTGCCCCTGGTGCCACACCTTTCCCAGCAAAATGTACTAGCTTTAAAAAAGAAATCCCTTCTAACGCAATAGGTTGGAAACAATCTCGGTTTTGGTTTGAATTTACATTTCTTTGAATACTGGTGAGGATGAACTTTTTTTTCTTCTTATGCTTATTAGTCATTTGAATTGCTCCTTCTGTGAATTGTCTGTTCCCAATTTGCTAATTTACAACGAGAACGTCACTGCCAATGGGACCGGATGCACGCGTCGTCCAGCCAACACATCAGCTCCCTGCAGGCACACTCCGCAGAAAGCCAAGTTCAAATCAGAACTTCGAGGGTGAGCGTGCAGGGAGACAAGGGCGGGTGCGGTTTCGGGATCCCAGTGTTTAACGGGACCAGGACAAGAAGACCCTTCTGCTAGGATCCTCCCCCCTCCCTGTCCTTCCTCCCCATGGCCCAACCTTTCTCCAGAAGGATGTGTTCTTTCTTTAAAAAATCACTACATCCACTTAGGGCCCCCTCTGGCCTGGGGTCCAGTCTTGGTCTGATACTTGAACTCCCAGAGGGCGATCTTCATTCTGAATGCCTCTGCCTCGTTGGACTGCCTACCCATTCCTGGGGGTTTGCGAAGCGTAGCTGATGCCTTTTGGGGTGCCTGCTTCCTGGTTGTTTGGAAGCTGTCTCTTTCCTCCTTCCAAAGCAGCTTCAGGGGCTCTGCACAGCTCCACAATGCAGTTCCTGCTGGGGGCGTTCCTATGTGCGCATTTTTCTGGCACGTGAAGTGGGCTTTTCCTTAGACTCTCAGAGGGTCTCTAACTTCCCAAAGGTCAAGGTCTGTTGCTACAGAGGGATTTTGACATGAAAGAAGAGGAGAAACAAGGGAGTCAGAAAGCAGAGCTGGTGGCCTAGGAAGGTTCCTGGGGCAGGAGGTGACAGAGTGTGAAGGGCAGTGCGATTTCACTCCAGGAACAGGGACAAAGAGGCTGTGGGCGTGCAAAGCCTGGGAATTCTCTGTACCCTGTGCCCTGATGGCCCTCAGCCCTGTCTCCGCTCTTCCACCCCAGGCCTCCAGAGTCATCTTCCTGCACCCAATTTGACGAGTCACTCCCCTCCTTCCAGCCTTCCAGCTGCATCCCCCACCACCCTTGGGACAAGACCCAAATTCCCAAGGCCAGCGTGCAAGGCGCTTCCACGGCCCAGTCCCCCCCCCACTTGCCTCTTCTCCCCAGCGGACGGCTCAGAGCTCCCTGGGCCACTACATGGGCCTCTGCTCACACAGATGGCTCTGCCCAGTGCCCTCCCCGACTCGCCTGTTCCTCCTCATCCCTTAAGACCCAGCAAAAGTCCACTCCTCCAGGAAGTCATCCCTGAGCTTCCTCCCTCCTTGCAGCCCCTCAATCAGAACATTCACCACACTGCTGAAGGGTTCACTTTGCAGAGCACCCACCACCGCTAGACCATAAGAACCTTGACATGCAACAGCGTGTCTGGTTCACTCAGCTGTCCCAAACCTCCAGCATGGACCGAATGAACTAGACATGCTTGGGGAAGCACCGCATGGGGACAAACTGGAGGCCTGGATTCTCGTTCTGGTGTCCAGGGCCTTGGGTAATTCCTGATTCTTTCCAGACTTGTCTGTAAGGAGGAACGTTGGGACTTGACTACCTTGAAATGCTGTTTATCAAGACTCGCTCCATTCAAGGCCCAATTCTAGAAATATACATACTTAAGATAATTATAACATAATGTATACCGGCTCGGCGCCTGTGGCTCAGTGGGCTAAGGCGCCAGCCACGTACACCTGAGCTGGCGGGTTCGAATCCAGCCCGGGCCCGCCAAACAACAATGACGGCTGCAACCCAAAAAATGGCTGAGCGTTGTGGTGGGCGCCTGTAGTCCCAGCTACTTGGGAGGCGGAGGCAGGAGACTTGCTTGAGCCCAGGAATTGGAGGTTGCTGTGAGCTGTGATGCCACAGCACTCTATCCAGGGTGATAGCTTGAGGTGCTGTCTCAAAAAATAATAATAATAATAATATATCCAGGCATTGTGGCAGGCTCCTATAGTCCCAGTTACTCGGGAAGCTGAGGCAAGAGAATCACTTAAGCCCAAGAGTTTGAAGTTGCTGTGGGCTGTGACGCCACAACACTCTACCCAGGGTGACAGCTTGAGACTCTGTCTCAAAAAAAAAAAAAAAAAAGTATATATATATATATATATATATACACAAAATATTCATTATAAGATTTTACTAAATATTTACAAAATATTTCTCTATGTGTTGATATATAAATATAAAAATATTAGATATATTAAATATAATATAAAATACGAATTTATTGATTTTTCTTTCTTTTTCTTTTTTTTTTTTTTGTGAGTCTTACTTTATCGCCCTCAGTAGCGTGTCATGGTGTCACATGGCACCTAGCAACCTCCAACTCCTGGGCTTAGGCAAGTCTCTTGCCTCAGCCTCCCAGTAGCTGGGACTACTGGCACCCGCCACAATGCCTGGCTATGTTGATTTTCCTATGTTTAGTGAGTGACCTTTGGGATACCCCATATACATACTTGCTTTCCTTCTCCTATGTTATGTGAAGCAAATTCCAGATATCATATCATTTTATTTGTAAATAATTTGGTGTTTCTCTAAAGATAGATACTCTTTTAAAATAGCCATGATACCATTACTGCATCTAAAAAATTAGTAATAACTTTGTTTTGAGACAAGAGTCTCACTCTGCTGTCCAGGCTAGAATGTCATGGCATTAGCCTAGCTCGCAGCAACCTCAAACTCCGGAGCTCAAGCAATCCTCCTGCCTTAGCCTCCTAAAGTGCTAGGATTACAGGCATGAGCCATAATGTCATAGCACATTTGACCAGGCAACACAATACCAGTAATAATTATTTAACAAAATCTGGGCTCAGCGCCTGTGGCTCAAGCAGCTAAGGCGCCAGCCACGTACACCTGAGCTGGCGGGTTCGAATCCAGCCTGGGCCCACCAAACAACAATGCAACCAAAAAATGGCCAGGCGTTGTGGCAGGTGCCTGTAGTCCCAGCTACTTGGGAGGTGGAGGCAAGAGACTCGCTTGAGCCCAGGAATTGGAGGTTGCTGTGAGCTGTGATGCCACAGTACTCTATCCAGGGTGACAGCTTGAGGCTCTGCCTCAAAAAAAAAATAAAATAAAATAAAATAAAAAATAAAAGTAATGCGGCAACATACATTACAAAATAAAAGCCTCGTAGTCCTTTACATTTTCCTGTTCACTTTTCAGTATTATTGAATGAAGTTCAATTATTTAAAGCAATATGTATAACAATATTTTTGGGGTTTTTTGTTTATTTCTGCAGAAAAGCAAAGAATGAAGAGGAAAAAAAGAATTGAAAGCAGCTCCAATGTTGGTTTAAGATGAAGATAGCACGCATCATTTAAACATAGTGAGTAAGGTTTGTATAATATTTATTGACCTAAAGAGCCAGCTATGCTATATTATTGAGTAAAGTGAGATGCAGTGTGATACACATATCAAAACTACAACTTCATATGTATATGTCTAGGCTTCCTTGAAGAATAAGACCCACTACCATATGAACCAGGTGTTAATGTTGGTTACTTGATGACAGGTTGCAAAGGAAGGGTGTGAATTGCCTCACTGGTTGTAATGGACTCATATATTACTGTCTTTCATAATGTTTGCAAAACCTGTAATACAGTGATTTAGAAGAAACTGCACATTTCGTTTAGAAATCGCTATAGCGTTTTTACATTCGCAAGGTTTGGGGTTTATAGTCATGAGGTCCTATACTATTGCTAGGATCCAATTTCTGCTCCTTTCTTAGTATTTTACTTAATAAATGACATATAAAAGGGAACCGAGTGACTGAATCTGCCAGGGGGCGTGAGGAGGAAATTTGAGATACTTGTGCCCATCCCTTAAATACTGACATCCCTCAGCTTTCTGTTTCAGGCTCCTTTCTCTTTCCTGGTGATGGATTTAATTACATTGTACTAGAATTACCTCCTTCCCTTTTCATCCTCCCACAGGATCTAAGGGTCTCCCAGGTCCAGGGACGATGACTTCATTATTTATTCTTTTCTCCCTGGAATACAATCAGAAGCTGAAAACGACAAAGCATTCAGCAGATTTTTGCTGAATTCTAGAAAGAACAGAGGAAAAAAAGGGAGTCAGGAAAGGAAGGTACTAAACACGTAGCGCAGTGCATGACACGTATGTGATCTTTACAGGAGATCAGCACCCTCACCCCTTCCCACTCCAGTCCCTCTAGCCCCCCAGTCCTGCATCCTGCTTACTTCCGTCATTTAGATACCACATCTTTGCAGCAAATAGCTTATCCAGCAATCCATCAATTCCTCACCTCCCATGCTTAGCCTTCCCTGGCAGCATTTCAGCCCCTGGTGGGAGATCCACGGCCCTTGGCTCTGCTTGCAGAATGGCCAAAGAGCACATCTGGAGTGAGCATTTCATTTTCAATCTAAACCTGGCCGCATTAACGCTCTGTCATATTTAATATACACTGGGCAACGTGCAGTCTGCTAGATTTGGACTCAATGGAGAAAGACAAAGCATGACATTGTTGAGGCCATATCAGCAGGGGGTATAATTCTTTGTAAAGCTATATGATATGTTCCAAATATACCGCAGCTGTTGATAGGTTTTATTACATTTGCAGTTAGGGACCTTATTATGTTTGCCGGAAAGATTTATTGTATTTACTTTTATTACTTTAGCAGTTTGGGACATTTTCATATTTGTCATGAACTTATTCCATTTATGCTCATTGAGTTTATATCTTAAGTTTGCTCCACGAGCAGGCTATGAATAATTTCACCTGTTGTCATTACACTTGCAGTCAATTTTCATTACCAGCTCGCTGATAGGTCACAGTCCTTGCAGCTGCTGCATATTACCTTAGTGGTTTGAATATTTTAAAGTCAGCAGTAACCGGTCAGATTGGCAATCAGCTGAAGAAAGGGCACAGAGCCCATCAAACACTCAAACTCTTGGCAGATAGAATACACTGGGCCACAGAGTTGGCTGTGAGAACTAGACTCATTTTAAGAGGACGTGTCTAAAGGACTTAAACTCTAGTCTCATGTGCTCAGACTCAGACTCCAAATTGGCTGGATATCTTATTGCTTCCAATTTCCAACATTCCTGTGATGAACTAAATGAAGACAAGACATACAGCTTAAATTGGTGACAAATCTATGTTTTCAAGATGGTTGTTTGCCCAAACTCTAACTCAAAAGGCTAGAAGTTTGATATTTTAAGTTGCATTGCAGGTGAGCACCAGCAGAGCGCTCATCCTAATTCTTAGCTTAGGCGCAAGTCCACGATTGCACCATTTATAGCCACTGTGGTCTATTAATAAACAGAGCATTTGATGCAAACCTCTGCTTGAAGATTTGCGACTTGTTGCAAATAACGGAACCAGTAAGAGAGGTAATTTGGGGGAAGGGGAAAGCTAGAATAATTACATCGCATGCTGGGTTGGCAGCAGCTGCAGAAGGAAAATAGCTTCAATCATCCTAGAAGCTTAAGTTTATTGAGTGTTTACTACTTGCCAAGCACCATTGTAAAGCACTTGCCATGCATTAATCAATCCTCATAACAACCTTACACCATGTTTACAATCATTCGCCCAGTTTTACAGGTGAGAAACTGAACTTGCAAAAGTTAAGTAACTTGCCCAAGGGCACGGCAATAGAATAGATAGAACCAGATTTGAACCCAGCTTATCTGACTTCAATGACAAAAGTCAGGACTCTTCCGTGACATTAATTCCTACCTCTACTTCTACAACCTAAAGAAGACAGCCTCCTAGTTTTTAATCAAATAAAGATTTATATGGTTCTCACTCGTGTTATAGATTATGCTATGCTCACTGTGCTCTTTATGGACAATAAAGGATTCTACTTAACCAGTATTTAAATAAATATACTTTCTACCAATTATGTGGGAATCCATTGGTTTATAGAATAAAATTATTATATTATAAATATATTAGAATATACTTAAGAGATGTATTTCTAATAGCAATCTTAGAAATATCATTTTCTTCCCCAAACTATTTGCAATAACCTGATAATCAGTACAAAGTTAGCAAACATGTCTAAATCATTCTTGTTACCCAAAACCACCAAGATATGCTAAAATAATGCATGCTGAAAAGAAGCAGTTAGAAGCAGAATATAAATCATTTTTCAATCACCCCTCAGGCCAGAAGGGTGAAAATATAGGCCTGGATCAGAGGTGAGGAATCCTAGATCTGGCATCTGCTCTGCGGTTCATAAACAGTAGGGCATGTAGTAAATCCATGACCTTGCAGAACTGGGCTGTCCTCATCTCTAAAATCAGGTAAGAGTAATATTTGCTCTGTCTTCCTTGTAGGTACCTATGAGGCAGGGTTACCATATTTAACAAATAAAAATACAGTATGCTCAGTTAAATTTGATTTTCGGGGAAAAGAAACATTTTTAGTATAAAGTATGCCCCATGCTATATTTGAGACACACTAATACCAAAACATGCACGCAGTTTATCTGAAATTCAAATTTAACTGAGTATTGTGCATTTCATGGGGCAATTATATACAAGGATTGAACAAAATAATGCGGGAAAATGTATTTAAGCAGTTGGCATTCTGACATAAGATATTGAGATTGTGTGTATGGATAATCCCTCTGAAACAGGAAACAAGATTCACAGGATTTAATACAACTTCATGGTGTTGGTTGTCTCCTGGGGATTATTCCCCAGCAGGTGGACGGCTCTATGGTGGTTACTTTGGAAAAGAATTGATTCTGAGTCAGAGGACACCCAAAGCCAGGGAGGAGCCAAAGATCCCTTAAAGCAGGGCTTTTCCAAGATCAAGGATGAACAAAGCCGAGCTGACTGCCCAAGAAATTAGCAGATCAAGAGGTTGTTACAGACACAGCTTCCCAGGTTCCACCTCAAGAACTCTGCTGTGTATCTCTCAATTGTTCCCAAAGTCTAAATGTTTGGCAAGATCTCCAGATGATTCCAAGTGGCAGCCAGGTTTGAAAACCACTTCTACACAGGTTTTTAGGAAAACCAGATGCTGTTTGGGGAGCACTAATGACACTACCAGTGGCAATAATTAGAAAATCCTTGTCCCTCTAGTAGTCCCTAAGCCCAACTTCTACGGTAGATACTAAAGGGCCATTGGCTGACTAGTGAGCCTGCCTCTTTCACCCTGTCTTCTCTCCCTGCCATTCAAAGTAAGTCCTGCAAAATGGCCCAGTATCTGCCTCAAGAGTGTATCAAGTGGACTGGGTACTTTTGAAAGGGCTTTACTGGATTATAAACAACAGATGTATATCTCAAATTAACCTTAAAATGGTAGAAGTCCAGGGGGTAATCTTCAGGTTTAGCTATATCCAGGTGCTCATATTATTATTATTATACCATCAAGAAAGTAGTAAGTAATGTCTCTCTCTCTCTCTCCCTCTCTCTTTCCCCTTTCCCTGTCTCTCCCAGAGAATAGCTGACTTCACTAGCTCAATATAGTTGCTATACCTATTTTGAACCCAAACCACAGGAATTGATTAGTCAGTCCTGAGTCATAAGCTCACCCATGCTCAGGGGTGGGTCAGTCTCACCAAAAGCTATATAACATGAGACAGAAGAGAGTGACTTTGAACGTCAGAAGCAATTTCTATCACCAGAAGAAAGTATGCTGCATAGAAGAGTATTTGTTATAAACAACAGAGAAATAATGAAATCACTTTTCTAGAAAAATAAAAATTAAAAAAGCAGGAAAAAAAAGCATGTGACCCCAATTCTTCATATAGGCATTCTCTAAAGCCCTAGATTAAGCATTCTGGATTAGAAGTGGACATGGTCGCCACTTCAAAACTTTAAAAATACAGTATTTCTCAGAAACGCAATGTGCTTCTTATAGATTAAAATGGCAGACCACTATATTAAAGCCTCAATACAGAGACTTTAATTGGTATTCAATGCAGAGGTCATTTAAAATTTGATTTAAACCAGAGTGTGTACAATCGAATTAAACACAGAAGACTTTTAGTAGTGGAGAATACTGATGAATTAGTACTTTAAGGCAATACTTCTCAAAGCTTATTATGCATACCCATTACCCAGGATTTTTTGTGGAAATTCAGAATCCAAATCAATAGGTCTGGCGTACAGCCTAAACATCGGCCTCTCCAGCACGGTGCCTGGGGACCCACTTTGAGCACTAAGGCTCTAAGAATGGCACTTTGGGAAACACGGCTCTGGCTGTGCTCTAAGTTCTTTCATGGCCATATCTGTGTCTTTCCAACTATGGTAATTGTAGGTCTCCGTCAAGGCCTGGCACACAGAGATGGTCTGTGACTACTACAGGATTTAACGTGTGTAGGAAAGGACAGATCCCTGGAAAGCCTGCTTTGTGAAAAGGGTTCTACCTCAGGCATATTTTCTAATAGGTTAAGTAGAGCATCTCCATGGGTGGAAAGTGAGGAACAGTACAGGAGGAAAGATTCATGAGGTGGTGCAGAATGTGGGTAGCTGGATGATAATCAGGAGATGCTGGAGTAAGGGTTTCCATGGCAGCTCAGGGGGCGGGGCTACAAATGAGCTTGGCTATAGGGAATTGACATGACTCCAAAGCAATGGTCTTCAAAGCCTTTCAGGTCCAAGGACTATTACACACTGTTCTCTAAAACTTCATCTCTGTGGCTTGCTTAAAAAGACATTATCATCTGGAAGAACTGGATGTCAGAACCTCTTTATGAGAAACTTAGTCTCCCCTTCCCCTTATTCTGATGTGTACTTAGAAATATTGGTCCAAAAGACAGGACCAAGGATTAAAAATAAAATGCACTTCATAAGAAAAATTCTATTTATCATCTTAAGCAACCGACATATTCCTTTCATCATCATCACCATCAAAATATGTGGATTGGGAAAAGTCATACCAGTTCCATATTTAGAAGACCATCTTTTTTCCCCCCGCTGATGTTAGTTTGCAAAGAATGCACATTCCTTTTTAAGATCACTTAAGTTCTCAGAACTTGGTTCTTCATTTAAGTAGTGAAGTTCAGAATCATAATGGTATTTGCTGGCAACAGAAAGGTAATTCCATATTCCGCTGTGACAAGATGAATTCATGTGCTCATTTAAGGAGTAATGTATTAGCAAGCTCACCTTCCTAGAGATCTATAGCCTTGGTCTCCATTTACCTTAACATCAATGAGGCAGATATTCTGGTTCTCCATCTATCTGTCTCCCAGATTTCATTTTGCACTGAACTAAGGCTGAAAAGAAAGTGGTTATTTATTAAGCTCCCCACATCTTCAGTATCTGGGTCTGCTGCTGAGAACCTTAAGGAAAGTCAAGACAATTAGCTGGTGAAACAAAACACACATACCTAGGAGAAAGAAAGTGGCTGGTAGCTTTATTCTAAGGTGTCAGTAAGTGTGGACTAAGTGGAATTTTGTCCTTGGTGGATCATTATGGTTTATGGCAGCTTTGTTCACAGACAAGTGGCTTTATTGATATAGGCAGGGCTATTTTTAGTCAGCTTAGCTCATAGAAAATATAGACCCCTTGATCCTTAGCAAATAAGCCTCACAAAGACCTTAGAAAACTTGGGCAGCTCTGCCTTTATTCAGCGGCCCACACTGGCCTTGGACAGCATATAGCTACAGTTTGGGTTTGAACTGCAAATGTGTGGTCTTGCTTTGCAGAAGCCATTGAGGCAGAGAGTGAGTGTGTAAGATGATGCTATGATGAGAGAGTGAAACACAAGAGTATCTCTTATAGGTCTGGTTTTAAGTTATCCACAAAGCATACAGGAGAAAGAGGCAGCTTCCTTGGTGGGGCAAAAATGTTATGCTGCATGAACACATCTGTGAAAAGAACAGAAAGTCCAATCCCACTGCACCTGGTAGGCTCACCTTGGTTTGGCAGTTCATTTTGCCTTTAGCCTTGCAACTGTTATAAAGTAGAATAACTCATGGTGGTTCATGACTTAAGGGAGAATATAACAATGAGGCAGATTTGTGATATCTGGATAGATGGACAGAATAAGAGCAATCTCATAAAATGAAGGGCCACAAATTTTATTAATAAACACATTAAAATGTTGAGCTGCATGCAGGGGAGTAAGAAAGATGATATTTTTATCTCTACCTACCAATTTCATGGCTATCTCTTCCTACTGATCTAAAATTTAGAGAAATAAACTGGGTACTTTTTATTGGGCCCCCAAAACACCAATGATAAAAACACAATTCATGTGTGCTTTTTTCAGGTGGCATTTTTTCCTTCATCTTTCCTGAACAACAATACTAGCTAGTGTATGCAATCCTGGAAATGACTGGGCATGGAAGTACAGTGATGAGGGTCTGATGGATTCAGAATTTACCTTTGAAGTGGAAGCGATGGTGATGGCATGGAGTAGAAATTGGATGTGAAGCAAGACAAGAAAAGTAGGTAAAGATGGTTTTTTGGCTGTTGCCGCATGAAGCAAGACAAGAAAAGTAGGTAAAGATGGTTTTTTGGCTGTTGCCGCAATTAATTAGATAATTAAGGTTAATTTAGATGATAAAGACTGGAGAGGAACAAGTTTTGGAAGATAAGACAAAATACTGTTTAAATTCAGGCAACTGTTATCTCTGCTGTGTTTTCAAATTTATAAAACAAGACCGCTAATTGCTCTAGCAAGCAGGTTTCACCAGGAGGAATAAATAAGGTAATCTATGGAAAAGTAAAATCTTCTGAAAGCATAAACTCTTAAATGAAGCAATGATCCAGATAAAAGAGAAGCATAAATCTGTCATATTCTGAGTTATCTAAAGATGCTAGACATTGTCCCAATGCATTTAGGTTGTATGCCAAATATCGAAGACTGAGCATCTTACAGAAAATAGAAATTGATTCCTTGCAGTTTTGGAGGCTGGGAAGTCCAAGATCAAGGCATGTAGCAAGGATCTTTTTCCTGTGTCACCAAACAGTGAAAGGGTGAAGAGGAAGAAAGGAACTAATCTCACCCCTTTATAATGGCATTAATCCCATCAATGAGAGTGGAGGTTTCATGGCCTAACACCTCAAAGGTCTCACTGATTAACATTGTCACAACGCCAGTTAAATTTCAACAAGAGTTTTGAAGACAAATATTCAAGCCACAGCAAAAATATTTAGTCCATAGTAGACATCAAAATTTTTTCCCATTTTTTAATTTTGCAGACATTTATCTTTGGCCCTTGAGAGTATCTTCAGTGAGTTTATTTCACAGGAGTGCACTAGTTAACTCTATTCTTACAAAAGGAGTGTGTAAAACAAGATGGCTATCATCAAGGAAGTAATATATATGTTCTAGACTCAGGTCAACCACTTTATAAATATTTTATGTTTAATTACGCAATCTTCACATCAAACCTGGATAGCTATTATCAGGCTTGTTTGTCTGATGAGAAACCTCTGATTCTGAGCATAAAAGCGATTGATACAAAGCCACATGTTAGTAGAAGAGTAAATTCAGGATTTTATCTCTGGTTTTGAAAATAAGTAAACATACTCATTCTAACAAATATGTCTTAAGAGCCCACGATGGGGTGTCATGACCTGGCTCTGTGTACTACAGAAAGCTTTCCCAGTTATGTCAGAGGAACTAAAATAAACAGGAAAAAATGTAAATGAGACTCTTGGCCATAATAAATATGCACTGTAGGCTTTTATCTCCAGGAGTGTGAAATCTTGCTCATGTAAATAAAACAGATTTTTGATGATGATTCCAGACAATAAAATCTGGACTTTTCTTGTCTGTATCTTTTTGTCCTTAGTTTAGCTGAATTTGGTTTCTTTGTCCTAAAAAGCAACTTTCTCTAACAATGACGTACATCGCCAGGTTAATCTAGATACAAAAATGATAGTGTGTGCTGAGAACCTGAGTGGGTTGGCAGGGGGAAAAACTCTTGTGTATTGCAAGGTTCCTGTGGTTCCATGTCAGGCATAAAGAACAGTGTTGATTCTGATCAGCCTTCCACATGCCACTGTTTTTCTATAGACAGGGCAAGGTACAAACAAGTCATTATTTTCCCAAATGATCTCTTTGAATAAAAATTCCCACACGGAAGCATGAAGTCAATGAAACATCTGACAGTGTATCATGAGCAAAGTCATGTACAAAATACCTCATTTGTTCATTTAAGAATCAGATCAGAACTTCTGACCACTTCTGACCATACAGTGAAGTCCCTGCTCGAGGATACATCCAAAATCCATCTTTTATTTATTTATTTTTTTTGCTGTCATATAACTTGTATTGAGCTTATGATCCTGATAATGTTTATTATGACAAAAAGAAACTAGTCCAGGCAAGAGAGTAGATGCTTAATAAACACCTGTTAATTTTACCATGAAACAATCACTTTTTATTTCCATAGTATTCTTTGGCTTATAAACTATCTACACAATGAGTTTTTTGTGGGAAGGGGAGTTGAAAATGGAGCAGATAGGATTATTTCCATTATAGAATTAGTAAATGCCTAAAAGAACTAGAAATCACATTTTCTAACCTGTCCTAAAATAAAATTCTGCATTAGTCTCCAAAGAGTTCAATTCTCCTTGAAGAATAGGGGGATATATTCACATAAGTACACATATAATTACTAATAATCTTAGTCTGCTTGAGCAGTGATAATAAACTATCATAGGCAGTGTGGCACAAATGATGTAAGTTATTTTCTCACTGTTCCTAAGCCTGGAAATCCAAGATGGTAGCACCAGCAAGTTTAAGTGCTGGAGAGGGCTCCCTTATCAGCTACTGATGGCTGCCATATTGCTGTGTGCTATGGTATATCATTGGTATGTGCTAATTGGAGAAAGAGAGATATATCAATCACTCTTCCTTTTCTTATAAAGCCACTCATCTTATGGGGTTAACAGCCCATCCATATGCCTTCAATTATCCTTAATTAGCCTCTAGCAACTCTGTCTCCAAACATAGCCACATCAGACATTAGGACTTCAACATAGGAGTTTGGTGGACACACAATTCAGTCAATAGCATTAAGACGATTATTTTTTAAGCACTATAGTCCTGCCAAGTCATCTAAAGGACAATCGTATATTCCCTGGGAATGCTATTTTGCATGTAGCTTTTCCTTGTTGAAATTCTTCATAAATTTCTTGTATAACTAATGAAGTGAAATATTTGGGGGGAGAGTTAAAATTATGGATTGTTTTCTCTTTTTCAAAATCTAAAATGTTAATAAGAAAAATGTTCCTTTTCATTTGAAACTATAGTTTCCATTTGTTTTAATTACATGTCCACTGTCTATTTAGTGTTCATATAAACTTGAAATAAGGAGGTAATATTTTATACTCACTGTCCACAGTTTTAAAATGTGGTCTTATACACTCAAAAAATAAAAGGAAGTATATTATATTTAGCTAAGAATAAAAAGAAACATTGTCACTCAACAACAATGTGATTGGCTCGGTGCCTGTGGCTCAACAGGCTAAAGCACCAGCCACATACACCTGAGCTGGCGGGTTCGAATCCAGCCCGGGCCCGCCAAACAACAATGACAGCTGCAACCAAAAAATGGCCAGATATTGTGGCGGGCACCTGTAGTCCCAGCTACTTGGGAGGCAGAGGCAGGAGACTCGCTTGAGCACAGGAATTGGAGGTTGCTGTGAGCTGTGATGCCACAGCACTCTATCCAGGGTGACAGCTTGAGGCTATGTCTCAAAAAAAAAAAATACAGA
>CAUYON010038787.1:0-12136 GCA_963573935.1 Arctocebus calabarensis | reverse complement strand
TGATTTCATATAGAATTAGGAATGCTTACATCACACTGGCTAATATATATCTCATCTCATTTACTTAATTATGTTAAGACATTTATACTCTATACTTAATAGATCCAACATGTACCCCATCACTGCTTAGCTGAACCTGAGACTCTAGGTATAAACTAGAAATCTCAGAAAGGATTTATTACTTTTCTCTAAAGTTGGAAAAATTAAACATATGTGTTGAAAAGATAGAGATTTGATTCACTATGGCATGGTTTCCAGGAAAGATATCCCAGACCAAAAGCATTTCTGACGGACCAGCCTACCACATTCCTCAAAATTCCCATAATTAGAGAGTCATTCTTTTGGACTTCTTACTAGAAATCACCTGTTCCCGTACACATTATAAATTAAATAATGCATTAAACCACTAATTAATACTTTAGCACAGAAGCAATTAGGGCTCACCTTAATGCCAAGGGAAATGAGGCACAAGGCAAGCAAATTATTCTTTATGGCTGTGAGAGAGTTGAGAGGGGACGTTTGTACCAAGGGACTTCACAAATAAAGCAAATGTAGCACTTCTGTAAGAGGAGAGAGTCTTAAAGGTGATGTTAGGGTGGGGAATGAAGGCCAAATGCACTGGGGTTATCCAATTGCCCTTGGTAGAGGTTGCCTGCTTCTCTCATGAGACTTTCAGGCTCAAGTCTCACTTGCTTGGAATGACCCTCCGCTGACCCTAATTCATTTAAATTCAAAGCAAGCAAAGGAGAAAAGCTGGAAGGACTTAATCCTACCATTTAGGTTACACAGTATTAAAACAGCTGATTGACTTGGCCCATTGAGTGAAGAGAAAACACACACCATACATTAAAGCAACTGTTTGAGTTTATTTGGGAAAACAGTTAAATTATGTTAAACCAACGGAGAAACGACTCTTTCAGTTTTTTTTGCAAATGTTATTTTCTGTTTGCTCACCTGAATCTCAGCCAGAGTTGTGTGGGCCTTCTCTTGTGGATAGGAAAATTGACCTTTGGGTCAAATATTTTCAGAATATTTGATATGTTGAAAATGTTGACGTGGTGGCAAGCACAGGAGCCTAGGCTGAAGGCAGGATAGAGGGGATGGGGGAAATGTTTACACAAATTTGGCCATTTTGCGTTAACTGACAAATAAGGAAATGGTGAAAGTTATAGGCAGGGCTTTGAAAGAACTTTTAGTACTTGGGACATCAGTAACCCTAAATCCCACTATGCCATTTATCTCTTTCGAGATACCAACAACGTCCATTTGTCCAGATATTCCCAGAACGGCATATAGTTAAGAGACTATGTTCCCTTAAAAAGTGTGGTTTTAATTTATCTGTTCTTGGATCATCCAGTTGCTCTTTGGTCGGATAACTTGAGCCTTGGACTTTAACGTTTTTGTTTTTTATATTTGGCTATGTAAAAGAGGGATTAAGGCACATATCAAATCTAAGCAGCAGGATTTAAACCAAGCCAAACGCATGAACTGTTTTTCTTACTCCTCTTCCTTTAAAGTTAACATCTATTCTCTAAAGCGGCGCCAATGTTTTCAATTAAGGAAGCCAGTTGAAGTGGCATGAGTGGGGACCACTTTCTTAACAGAAGCCCAGAAGCCAAGAATTTAGTCTTAGATGTAGTAGAATTAAAATCTAGTCACTATAGATTTACTGAAAATACACTCAAACTTCCCCCTAACCCCCAAGACCTTAACAGTCTTGATGGCAAAGCAAGGTGGGATGTAGTGACTTTTAAAAACTTTTTGAATAGCCTATTACACACTTGTGAATTTCACATCTATCAGCCAAATAGTGAAATTAGTTTCCCCCCCCCCCCTCCTTTGGCTTACCTGTAAAATCCAGTGCCATGTCCTGGTTGTCCTTGGAATGACACTTTAATCTTTCTTTTATGACCTTTTGGAGTTGATTCTCAGATTGTACTTTCACATGTTAATTCCTTTAGTATAGCGGTTTGGTCCCTGGACCAGCTCAGTATCATTCAAACTTAGAAATACAAATTCTTGGGATCTCCTGAATCACCACCTCAAACTTTGACATAGGAGTATCCTTTAGGAGAACTGGCAATCTGCATTTTAACAGGTAACAGACAGTGATTCTCACCAAGTTGGAGAGTCATTGCCTTAGTACATTCCTTAGTTATATCCCATCCTTGAAAGTGACCCTTTGTCCCTCCATTGCACACACTACTGTCACATAGAATCAGGTACTAACAGAAAACAAAAACAAAAACACATTATCGTTGGAATTTCAAGGTGGTTTTGTAACACTGAATCCTGCTCCCCCAACCATGTGTGAATGCACGTGCGTGCAGGCACACACACACACACCACACACAATTAAGATATAAAAATATTCATCATTACTTGAATATTCCAGCAAAGGGACAGTGAACTGAGTCTCTCTCTCCCATTGGGCAAATGCCATGAAAAGGGTGAAGTGGGCAAAATTTCCCCATGTCAGGCTTGTAAATTTATATAGATTATCCTCCAGATTAAGTTCTTAGAATATACAGATTTGAGGAAGGCATTTAACACTCGCCTCCAAGATGAAAATAAACTATAAACTATGAAAGCTGTCTTTGGGCATTGATAAAAGCAAATCTCCTGAATCTTCTACTCCTACACCACAAATCTCTAAAAGTTTAGAAATACATGTAGTCTTGGTTTTGATTATAGAATTAGTTACTTTTCCTTGCTTTGAATATGTATTCTGTTAGTGAACTGGAAACTTAAGCAATTTGTTCCTTACATCTTAATACACAGCCGAGTAGCATTTTGGGGCTGTCTTCGCAAAGTTCTTTTTTGGCAACTTAGTGATGGCAGCTTAGTGCAATGGTTTGGAGTACTGTAACAGCGCTCTGCAGTAAATTCCCTAGTGATGACGGCTTAGAATTTGCTAAATGTTTCTGCAGAACTTGCAGATCTGGAAACTTGGGCAAGATTTCTCAGAAAGGGCAGAAGTTGAGGATGGTGATGTAGAGAGTTGTCTGATCCCTTCTCCTGGTAAGATTTACATACTGTAATACTTTGCAGCTGATTTGAGGACTTTTGTTATTTTGCTGCCAAACTGCTTAGTCTATTACAGTCCACTTAATCAATTTAGTAGTAAATAAACTTTGTCAAACCAGTTGACTAAATTAACTCTTGGTTAACTTATACTGGCTACTTATTTAACTGAAGACATATGGTGTTAAGACATAGCCTACATTTAATACATTTCTAGTATGAAACTGAAGCAATATCTTCAAGGCACATAAATACAATTTTATGTTTGGTTAATGGGCTTCAGATAAAACATAATCATGTGAGTCACAAAAAGTACCAAACCTTTTATAGTCTAGTATGTTTCACCTACATTTCATTTTACCTACAGTCAAGGTAACTGAACTTAGGTTCACTACGACCAGGAACATAATATTTTCAATAGATATATCAGGTGATAAAATTTCTTTCCCCTCTAAGGTTGAGTTTCAGTATTTACAAGATGATGTTTAGTTGAATTAGCTCTTTTTATTCTTATTTTAAATAAATAAAATCTAGATTGCCTTGGGGAGCTGTATCGTGTATTACAGAAAGCATGAACTTTGGAGTCACTGGCACCTGGATTTTAACCTTAACTCTTTCTGCTTTTCTATGTGACCGTAGGCAAATTACTTACCCTATCTGAACATCAGGTTTTCTCATCTGTAAAAGAATGATAATCTTACACATGGTATAGTGCTGGGTACTTAAGAAATGCTCAGTACATGTTAGTTATCCCCTTGCACAACAAAGGACTTAAGTTGCTCTTGATAATTTAATCTTAATTAAGTTAGGCATAAACAGAAAGGTGTGTCAGTAACCTGGAAGAAGTATCTTGTTTGTCTTCTGCCAGGTCACTGATGAGCTGAAGGTCTGGGTAATATACAAGCTATTGAATAGACGAGAAGAGGAGGAGAAGGATCTGTACTTGGTACCTCTGTGCTCTGATTTAATAACAAGGATAAAAAAGGTTTTTGATTCAATAGAGGGAACAGTACCAACAGGTAAGAGGAAAGTACAGAATTCTGAGGGAAGAAGTAAAAAATGGAGTTGGGAGAAGGGAAGCTTTGTAATTGAACTAGGGGAGTGTGCAGAAAAAATTGTAATACAATGCATACTGTATTACAATGCATCAGTACTATAAAGAGGGCTACAAATGACAGTGTGGGAGAGAAAGAGGGTGAGACTTGGAAATCATTCTGATGGAGAATATTGGGAATGAAGGAGTTTTTTGGAACTTTCTTCCTCAGTTCCTCTCACTTCCTTTAACTGGGAGACAAGTCTACATTTACTGCTGCACATAGTTGATTATCTCCTTAGGTTACTATCTTCTATATGTTCTTTATCTAATTTATAAAACAAAAGAATGAAGGAAAATTATTGGCAGCAGGGACCTAGAGCTATTCATGCTTCACTTTTTTGGAGACAGTAATATTTTTAAATTTTGCTCTTCTGCTGACAGAAAGAAGATAGGTGAGATCCACTAAACCACTGTAGATACCACAATTTATATGTAATTAAGGCATCAACTCAAGCTTCACTTATAATACCATTCTAATGTATCTAGCATTAAGGGGACAGCAAATTTAATAAATAAACTAAGGATCAGTAGGATGAATAGTCACTTTATATTATTAGTCCATCAACAATAGTTATAGTTTTCCAGTGAGCCTTTTGATCTGCCAGTTTTTACCTATTTCTTTTCAAGTTTTCTTTTTATCAATTACACTCAAAAGGAAAATTTGGGATTATAACATTTTATTGCTTTTACTGATCAATTGCCTATAAACCATTCCTTTTTCGATTAAAAAAATCACTTTGGACAGTTTTGCCAAATTCCTTGGTATGTTATGAAAATACATCTAAACTTGTTATTTAGATACATTAACCATTACTTACAACAAATTTGGAAATGAAGAAATTCATGAGAAAGCTCTGCTGAGAAAGTGCCTAGGTATCTAACAAAAAACTCTCACTAGAATCTCACTGTCCTTAAAGGAATTCCAAAATCTGGGGCTATGCATATTCTTCATTTTTGCCACTTGATCTTCACTGGTATGTAAAGCAGTCTGTAATAAAATGACACTAATGCTCCTGGAATGCCATGAAAAATCTCATTTTAGTCCGTTATGTCATAGGGTTAGTACGGATGTACATAAGATGCTAAACATCTGGAGATTTGACAACATCTGAATGTTATAGCATCACACTGATATTGCCAATGTACATGCTAGTAATTTAAAATATTCATAGATACAACCACAGCACAAAAAATATCAATATTTATTATGTTTGTAGGCCATTTGAATTTTGGTAAAGAACACAATTCACCAGGCTAAGGATACCATTGTCACAGGACGACTGATTGTTTAGGGACAGAATTAGGGAGCTCAGGATCATGTATAAAGATAAAACGACCTGGATCTCTTTGATACAGCAGGATATAACCTTGACTATCCATCTGAGGCTATTTCAAATTGACATTAAATCAATTAAATTGGGTCAGTGAGTTGTTTGTGTTTGGGGTCAGTTAAGAAAGCTATTTGACCTAATACATAGTGAAAGGAAATATTGCATAATGGTTAAAAATACTGGATCTGGAGTCAGATTTTCTGGATTTGTGTCCTGGCTCTGGCATTTAAGTACCTATATGATCTTGGGCATGTGGCCTCAATATTTTCATCTACAAAGGATGTAGATGCTCCATTTACCTTATGGAGTAGTTATGAAGATTAACTCATTTATATATGTAATAGTTCTTATAACAAAACCTGTTACATAATAAGCCACCTAAAATTTTTAAATTTTATTTGTACCATTGTTATTAGTTATTTGAATGTAGCGACTGTTTTCCATCTTAACTGTGAAACCATATCAGCATATTGAAGAAATTTCAACTGATTTATGTTCTTTCCTAAGCAATTGTTATTTTTCATTGCTCTGTTCTACTATTAAGAAAATAGTATTGCTCTATAATCTTTGATTAGAATCACACTCCTTTAAAATATGGGCTATCAGTTAAGAAACAAAATGTTGCTACAAATTCATGTTCCATATTATTCTTTTTAGCCAGTTACCAAGCAACCAGATGTAACCAATTTATAAATTAAACTCTGCCTTTTGTCAGAGGATTTGAGGCAATTTATAATGTTAATATGTATTGTTAAGATCAAAGCGAGAGATCAGAAACCAATGAGAAGAAAAAAGACTAATCTGAGATAAGAAAATTAGTTTAGTTGAATAATAAAGATGAGAATTACCTGACATCTGAGACCAAATAAATATGCAAAAACTCCAATGGCATCTAAATCAATTTACAAAGAACCTGTATTTTATAAGAAAGATCTAAAATGTTTTTGCAGTTAGATCTTGAATAGTTAAGTCTAGTCAAAAAGATCCTTACCTTGCTGGGCATTTTGTTACATACACAGCTTGTAGCACAACTCGGAAAACAAGAAAACAGGTTCAAAAAGCTGTTTCTAGGCATTTGTTAGACAAGTGGGCACACATTCAGCAGGGTTTCACAAATCTTCTGAGTCTATCATCAGTAGTCAAGACTAACAGAAAAATGTTCCCATAAGCAAAGTCCTTTGCTGTTTCTCCTCCTATTTCTTTCTCTCTTGCTTTCTCCTCCTCACTGCCTCCCCCCATGTTTTCTCCTTTTCTTTCTCTTTCTCTCTCCATCTTTATTAACTTTTCTTTCTCTATTTCTTGCTTTCTTCCCTCTCTCTCTCAGGGTACTCACATGGCTGTTTGTTTGTTTGCTAGTATCTGTAGGGAGTCAAGGTCCCAGTTCCCAGAACACAGTTGACCTGGTTCATTGGCTGAGCTGTAAAGTTCAATGGAGGCACTGTGGTAATTGAAAGCAAAAATGAATGAAAGCAGAAAATAAAATTGGAGAAGCACAGGCAGTGTGAATAGAGAGCAAAAGTAATCTGCACAAGTTTCAGTGTAGCAAAGAGAAATTTTATTTAGGAAGAACAAAGAGAAAGTTTAGAGAACTTCCAAAGAGATTTGGAAGTAAATCCCTCCTGTGAAGGAGCAGAAGTGAGAGAGACAAAGACACAATGGGCAACAGTGGTATAAATGCCCTCTCCGTTTGAAATTGACTGCAAGTCTTTCATTGGCCTTTCTGTGTCTCCAGGCAATATTGACTTTTTCTATTGGCTATTGATTATTTTCTCTTTCTATTGGTCATTTGTTACCTATGTTACCTCATATCTACATTCTTATGGGCTCTCCAGACTTCCTGGTTCAGCAGGCCAGATTTTTCTTCCACCCTGCCTTGAAGCCTTTTTTAGGGTCCCGTCTCACTATTCATTCCTTGATTGCCCAGGCCCCACCTGACCAAGCAAGTTGGCTGATATCTCCTACCTTTCTCTTGTCTATTTAATAAGGCAACAAATGAATTCTGGCATTTCAGAAATCTTTTCAGCAGAAGTGGAACCCAAAGTGTTTTTTGGTCACCTTTCAGTTAAGCAAAATATTTAATCAAGCAAAACTTTGCATTAACTCCTAAGTCTATTACCAGTGCTGTCAATATAGTGATAATAAAATGCCACCCCAGAACATTCTCTGTGGTAATGAGACTATTCTTTGTCTTGATTGTGAGGGTTGTTACGTGACTGCATGTGCTTGTCAAAATTCATAGAAATGCACACTAAAATGGGCAGATTTTGCTGGTCTAAATTGTACCTCAATAAACCTGATAAAAATGTACATCATCTCTATTTTTTCCATGGTAGTATGAAAGGAAGGATTTGAAAGATAGGTGGATGGATAAATGGATAACCAAAATGCTATAGAGATAAACTTGTGTAGTTATAAAAAAGCACTGAGACTGAGACCCCAGAGGCATGATTTCAGGCCCAGCTATACTGCTTGTCATACTGCCCCCCTCCAAGTGACACCAGGAAAGTTACTTTCTCTTTCTCAAGTTTGTTTCTGCCTCTATAAACAGAAGGAATTGGACTAGAATCTGATTAAGTTCAGGCAATTCTCTGTTGAGGTGGCCTGATTTGGGGGGAGATTGGGAGGGGCGAGTAGGGAGATTTGTTTAAGTGTCAGAAAGTAAATCATCTGTCACAGAAACAGGTGGAATGGATAATGTCATGTGAAATTTGAGAAACATCTGTTCGCCTGTAGCAGTGTCTGGGTCAAGATGGAGCCACCTGGGTTGAAGTGATGTATCAGGTTGCTGAAATCAGAATCTAGTTGACCCAAGATGTTTTGGCCAGTGTATATAAAAAAAAAAGAATATTATCAGTTTTATCATTTTTAGAATTGTTTTCGCTTTCTTTAATTTCTGAAGAATTGTTATTTTGGAGTTAGTAGGGGAAGAGGGAAAGTGAATTAAAGAAAAGCTATTCTTAAGAGAATTATACACATCTTGAAAGAGTAAAGATTTCCTCTAAGATAGATAGGTATTATTTTCTGAATATTTTATGGTCTTTCTTTTCTGTAATTGCTTGCTGAAATTGATCTCTTCAATTAAATAAAGGAGAAAAACCTGGATTATTGATTGCATCAGTATAGAATGGGAAAGAGTGGTTCGTTTAGGACAGCAGTTCTCAACCTGTGGGTTGCGACCCCTTTGTAACAATGAAAATACATCACAGCGTGAGGAAGGTTGAGAACCACTGTTTTAGGAATATTGATATGTGCTATATAATACGACCTGACTATGTTAGGGAGAGCTGGATTTCCATTTCTAAGTACAAACAGACTTATATGAAATAGTAAACTTGATAAGATGATGGTTTTGAAAAAGAATAATAAAAAGAGCCAAGGCAAACCATGTTCTTCAGTCAACCTTGGTAGTTTTCAACCTACAAGGACCTTCAATAAATGAAACCTGCCAGATAAGGTTTACCAGTAATAAATTAGACTAGTCTTACATCAGTGACTTGCCAAATCATTGTATGTAGACAATATCCACACGATTTTAGTGACTCAACAAGGGTGTGGTTAAGATAATATGTAGCTTAAACCTAGCGATCAGCAGCAGCTAAGAAATCTGCATATATCTTAAAAGCATGCTGGAATGTGTTCCTCAACAGAGTGCATGGAAGCTGGGCTTCTATTATATAGTACTTTGGGAAAATATATCACAGATGACTGCTTTACTGTGTTCACTTAACAACCACGCATAAATGGAATGCTTTGCACTACCTCAGGCGATGTTTGCTAATCATATATTTGGCAGTGGGGAGTAGGAGGGGCGAAAGCTTTTGAGAACATAAATGGGTAGTTCGGAATACCTTGCCATACAGAAAACTTGGAAAGACTATAACTGTTCAATGGTAATTGTGTAATAGTGTAGTTGACCCTGAAATCCTTAAAGGTGAAGTCCTTGACTTGATTTGTTTTTGCAGTTCACACCTAGAACCTTGCTTTGAATGAATTAGTTTTATTCGCTTTTGCATTTTTTTTTTTTTTTGGCATTTACTATGTGTCAAGCAATGCCACTCCTTTTTGACATATTATCTCATTTAATCTCTGAAATGATCCTATGAGGAAGGTGTTATCATTTGCATTTTCCAGATGAGGAAACTGAGACGCAGGTCAAATCACTTGCCTAATAGACACATAGTCAGGAAATGGTAAACAGCTGGAATTCAAAGACCAAAGTGCTTTTTCTACTATAAGAGAATTTACTTCAATGTCCAAAGAGATTGACCATACATTAATTTGTTCCTGGATATTTTAGTAATTATTATTAAAATGTATCTTTTGCTAAACTGTAGAGGAAATTTATTCTTAACATCCCACCTGTCATTATTTAACTTATTTTAATTTTTAAATAACAGCTTTATTGAGATGTAATTCACATAATGGTCATCCTTCCAACTTGTACAATCAGTAGCCTTTGTTAGTATAGTCACAAACTCTACAGCCATGACCACTATTTGATTACAGAACATTTTCATCACCAGAAAAAGAAACCCTGTGCTCATTAGTGGTCATCATTCAAGTCCTTTCCCCCAGCTACTGGCAACTACTCATCTCCACAGATTTTCCTATTCTAGACACTTCATATAAATGGGATCATACAATATGTGACCTTTCATGTAAACTTTCTTTTTTTACATACAATTTAATTTATTTGTCATTAAGGATAAAAAGTTAGAATTAACATCATAAAAATAATGAGACTTTCCTTCCAGGTTCAGTCACTCAGTAGCTATAGAGTAAATAGCCTGCTCTATGCCAGGCAGTGTGCCTATCCCTGATCATACAGGGCTGGATAAGGACACAGCCTCCAAGCCAAAGAAGTTCATGTTCTATTAGTGTAGAAACAGGTCAACTGAAAGTAGGTATGTAGCAGTACAAAAAGTTCCATGATACAATGATACTATAAATAATTGTGCTTGTTATGCATGATTACTGTGTATTGGGCACTGTATTAAATGTGTTACCTGTTTTATCACTTTTGTTCCTCATAATAAGCCCATAAATCATATGCAACATACATTTGAGGAAATTGAGGCTTAGAGACAATGACAAAATTGTATGGTAGTAGCACAAGGAGTATAAGTAAGTGAATGCTGTCTAGATATCAGCAAAATCTTTCCGGAGGGATTAATTCTTCAGCTGGGGTTTGAAGGATACTGAGGATTGATACATAAAGGGACAAGTGACAGTTGTAACTGACTACTTTCACTTAACATACTGTTTTCAGAGTTCATGCTGTAGTATGAATTAGGACATTATCCCTTCTTATAGCTAAATAATATTTCACTGTGGATACACCTCATTTTGCTTATGTGTTCACCGATTTTGATGGAAATCTGGGGTGTTTCAGTTTTTTGGTATTATTAATGCTGACATGACCATTCATACACATTTTTTTGTGGGGACGTATGTTTTCAATCCTATTGGATGGAATAGAATTGCTGGGTCATGTAGTAACCTTGTGTGTGGATTTTTTGGAAACTGCAAGACTGATTTCCACCACGACTGCACACCATTTACATTCTCCACAACAGTGCATGAAGTTACGATATCTCCCTACCCTCACCAACACTCTTTCCCATTCAAAAAGAAAAAAATATTACAAGCCTCTTAGTGCCTATGGAGGGATATCTCATTGTGATTTTTGTTGTTATTCTTGTTTTTTTTTTTTTTTTGAGATAGGGACTCTTTCTTTATTGCCCAGGCTCGTCTGGAAATCCTGGGCTCAAGCTATCCTCCCACCTCAGCCTCCCATTATTGTGGTTTTGGTTTGCGTTTACCTAATTACTAATGATGTTCGGCATCTTCTGTGCTTGTTGGCCACTTGAGTGTCCGCCTTAGATAACCATCTACTCAAATGTGTTGCCAGTCTATACAAGTTCTTGATAAGATATACGATTTAAAATTCTATGGGCTGTCTTTTCGCTTTATTTTTAATGAAGTCCAGTTTTTTTTTTTTTTCTCAGTGGCTATTTATTCATTTCAATCCATTTAATTTAGAGCAAAAAAGCAGGGCCCCTAGGAAAGCAAGAAATGAACAGAATATTTCTCAA
Source organism: Arctocebus calabarensis (assembly GCA_963573935.1). Taxonomy (NCBI): domain Eukaryota; kingdom Metazoa; phylum Chordata; class Mammalia; order Primates; family Lorisidae; genus Arctocebus; species Arctocebus calabarensis. The sequence goes on along the minus strand of CAUYON010038787.1, from coordinate 590 downwards.
CTCCTGTGATCATGCCTTCAAAAACCCATGCTTATAATTCTCCTCATCTGAAGTCACTGGCTATCTTCTTCGATTCACTTTTTGTATCCATGTCATAGGTTTCTACTTTCGAGGCCTGCCTCATGGGTTTGTTTTCTGGAGCAATTCTCTCAATAAATCTGAAAGGCTTGCACTCCCCACCAAAGAGACACAGACTGGCTGACAAGACTTTGCCAGAACATAGTGGAAATGTTGAACAGGCCTATATCAAGTTCCGAAATAGCATCAACTACACAAAATCACCCTTTAAAAAAAAAAAAGCCTGGGACCAGATGGCTTCACATCAGAACTCTACCAAACCTTCAAAGAAGAACTACTACCTTACCTATATTACAAAAACTCTTCCAAAATATAGAAAAAGAAGGAATACTACCCAACACTTTCTATGAAGCAAACATCACCTTGATCCCTAAACCAGGGACAGACCCATCAAGAAAAGAAAACTATAGATCAATATCACTAATGAATATTGATGCAAAAATATTTAACAAGATACTAACAAACAGAATCCAACAACACATCAAACAAATTATACACCATGACCAAGTGGG
>CAUYON010038783.1:0-14175 GCA_963573935.1 Arctocebus calabarensis | reverse complement strand
GAGTATTAATGTCTTTATATAGTGATCAAGGAAATGCCATGAAGTATATCTGTAACAGTATGATCAAAATATTTCTGAATGTATATGAATCGTGCCCTGTGATTGCACCAATGTACATAATTATGATTCAATAAAATTATTAAAAAACAACAACAACAACAACAACAAAAAAAAAAACCACAGACTTAAGATAAATTTCAATTAAGATTCTGTTAAATTTCTATGCCATCTGTAAACCCATATAACTGTTAATGATCGTTGAACCCAATTATGTGACATGCTCCCCCATAATACATTGGTTTCTGAATAGGGAAAAATTAAATTATGGTCAATATAACATTAGTGCTATGTAAATTCCTATTGCTTTTCACTTCCATGAAATTGGTAATAGAATCTTGGCTTACTGGAAAAACAAAGAGACAAAGCCATGGTTTCCTAAGCCATTCTCAGTCCCCACTCTCAACATGCATTTGCTATATCTGTGTTACTTTTGGATTTTTCTATTGAGGGAAGAATTAGAGTTAGTAAAAAGATCTACACAATCATATAATAAAAGAAGTTAAAAAGTCTGTATGCCATTCTTTCTAAGCAATTCCTTCCTTCTTACTTTTGACTTAATAAAGGTGACTCCCATTTTTCCAAATCACTTCGATATACTTTGTACATAAATCCAAATCCTGGCTTCTGGGTTAATTTAAAAGACATAGAAAAGCTGCATTGGTAGGGGTTAGGTTGTTCAGTTAATTTATTTTATAATACAGTAGACTTTTCACTGAAAACTTTTCAGTCACTGTTAACTAAATATGGTTGCGAACAGAAATATTTCTTCCTCTGCAATGTTGAGGATTGATTATCTCTGATTTATGTCAATAGTCTAGAATTAGAATTTTTCTGTGGAAGAAAATGGATGTTGGAAGTTTTGCGTATCTATGGTTTATATCATGTTTGACTTTAGGTTTTTCACATTTGCAGTATTTCACCATTTAAACCCTTCTCGTCACCACAAATCAAATCCAGAAAATATAACATCTTTTAATTAGAGACCTCTTGAGTTGGCCATACATGGAACTGTCTGTGACAACCATGTGCCACAGGCATCTAAGGATGTGGTACAAATTGATGAACCCTCCTGTTTCATTGACAACATGGGTTCCATTTTATTATGGTTATGGTTTCTGAATGTTAATTTCTTGGTGACAGGATCCATCTTTGGGGGAAAGAATTTTTCTGGGCTAACTTTCTGTGTAATAATCATGTGGATTAAATGATTATTTTCCATGCATATTTAAATAAGATGCAGACACTGTGGGTGCCAAGGATTTCAGTGTGGATCAGGGGTAAGAATAACAAAGGAGGCTGTTCTGTGTTAGTGGTGAGAAAGCATCCCTTGGAGGCTAACACATATGTATACTCAAATAAAGGCTGGGATAAATGTACTGGTTGAACATCGACAGCTCAAAACTTTGCCAACAACCAGATGTGCAACCCTGCAATTCATGTAGCAAACGGTGGGAGAGAATTGGAAATTCTCAATTGCTATGATTGTTGGAGAACCACAGACAGTGAAACATTCTGCCTCAAAGTTATTCTGATAGGGGAGAGGAGACTGTCTCAAATCTTTTTTGCCTCAACTTTTATCTAAACTTAGAAATTACTTTGGAATATATTTCTTCTTCTTCTTCTTTTTTTTTTTTTAGCTTATACATGTAGCAGTATAATAAAAGGTCCCAGACATTCAAAATGAAAATACACATTAATTTCTGCCTGGAATATGATGCTTTAGAAAAAAATGTTGCTTCTTTGTGTACTCTGAGATTTATATTATTGGGGCACTACCCTCTTTTTACTTATACTGCTTTCCTATAGATAAGATAATGAATTTTAAAAGTCATTTACCCTTTTGTGCAATCATACAATGTACAAATAATAGAAGTTACCAGTGGTTTTGATGGTAATTCTGGTCTGGACCATCCGGATTTTCTTGAGTCATCTTTTAAATATTTTCTTTTCTTCTGTTTGTCTTTCAATCCCACAGGTAGCCCCACAGTTTATATTCTTCTCTTAGAGCTGAGAGTTCGATCGCATCCCATCTTATTTCCATTTCCCTTCTCTTGGTTTACCACCCTGAGACTCTTAGGGAAAGGGAATTTTTGGCCATATTTTTAGGCCTTTGCCTGAGGCAAAGCTCCATGAACACCCACGAAGCAAAGACCACTGTTCAGAAAGGAAAGTAGATAATATTTTTTGAATCTTTGTTGCTTTTTGTAGGAACTTAGAAGTGAGAAACAGCAGTCGGCTAGAGAATGTAAATTTTATTGTTGTGTCAGGAGGATCCTTTAATACAGCTATTTGTGGTTAGTGTAAGAGTAATGCAATTTTATTGGCAGACAAATTGGAAGGCAAACTCAGGAGAAGACACAGTGATCCCTCATTGAAAAAGATCATGTTTGTCACTAGCTTGTTTTTATAATTACCTCAAACATTATTGCTTTTTGTGGATTTGGAATAACAGTTTTCTATTCAAGTTGGATGAAGTAATAGTGAACATATTGGCTAATACCTGCCTCTTGCACAGATGGGAGTTATTTTTTTTCCCCTTAATATGAAGTTGTAATGATCCTTCTCACAAGCTCTTTTTCTAAGTCTTGTGAAAGGAAAGCTAAAAAGCCCTTGGTTTGAGAATAGGATTTTAATGCTAGAATTCATCTTCTAAACATTTTAATGCAATCTTTGCATCCCCCCTTGCAACTCACTTTATCTTAGCAATTAATAATCTTTCTTTTGCATTATTATAAAAGTTAGGGCCTACTGAGATGATGGTTGGTAGCACATACTATGTTGCACCTTCTGCACCACCTGACTTGGGAGTGAGAGCTACTAACAATTTAGCTCTGGTGGGTGTCATTTAATGGCATTTTCTGAGAAAAGTTAAGTTCCATTTTTAAAATCTGTTGTCTTGAAATGAGTCTGCAACATTTTAATATGCACAAAGCCCCAGCAATGCTGATGCTATTCTTTCTCTGTTTGATACTGTTCCTGTCATTTTTGCAGTCTGGCTGTGGCCAACTGAATATCACAGCTACGTTCTCTCCAGGTGTTGTGTGGGTCAATTGACGGCCTTTTCTCACTGCAGGGAACAACGTCATGAGAACCATCCACGGGGTGGGAGAGATGATGACCCAGATGGTGCTCAGTAGAGGCTCCATCTTCCCTATGAGTGTGCCGGACGTGCAGCCCAGTATCCTCCCGAGCAAGCAAGGCGGCCCTGCTGAGGCTGAGGACGTGACTGTGATGGACACCAAGCTCAAGATTATCGAGATTTTGCAGGTGTGTTGAATAATAGACGCTAAGTGACAAAGACGTATTTTTGTTTGTTGGTTTAATTTCCAACAAATTTTGTTCCCAAATCACTGTGTAAATACACTGAAATTCTATTGATCTAATTTTATTTCTTTTAATGTTAATGACAAGCCTGATAAGAAATCTCACATATACTCTATTAACATAATGAATCCCATTTATCCATTTTCATTAAATACACTAATGATAATATCTAACATGTGTGGGATGCTTTGAGGTTGATAAAAACTATGTTTTTTTTTTTTTTTCATTTAGTGTTGACTCTGATTGCATTTTACCTTCATTTAGGTGGGATTTCAGGGCAGACAAAGTTAATGATTAAATTCCAACTTTTTTGTTCTGTTTTTAATTGAATTACACATACGATTCCATATATCCAGATTTATTGTTATAGAAAAAACTGCAATAAAATTGTACTTATTATTGAAAAAATTGTTAATCATTGGTTTTAGTATTTTATGTATAACTATCTCTATGTTTTTGTTTCTAAGAGACTAGGAATAATATTTAAAAATAACCTAGTCTAATACTTAGATCTATGAATTTAAAGAAGATAAATTATTGTTTCATGTCCACTGTTTTATTGAATTAACTTTTCATTACTGTAGCTATGAGTTCTTAGTGCTTTTTTTTTTTTTTTTAAAGTTTGGAAGGCAGTTTTATGATAACTTAATTACAGCATTTATTCCAGATTTGGAGTTTGGAGTTTTCAAGTATCTATTAAAATTCTGGATACAGATTACTATGTCTTCCATCATAATTTAATGTAGATCGAGCTACCAGAAGTGGGTTAGTAGTCCTGGAAGGGTCTATACATTTTTCATTTAAAGTAATTAGATTTATAATCATAAAAGGTTACAAGGTTCCTCTAGGAATTACAAAGGCTAAATCCTGAGAAATATTGGCAGGCCTCCCAACCCTGTGTTCATGACCCTGAAAAGTCACTTAGTTTTCCTACTCTTAGCCGAGAATGGCAGCAGTCACCTGACCCGTGGGCCTAATGAACCCCCAGCTTAATATCATCCTGCTCATGGGACAGCCTCTAAAATATATGACCTCATTTTAGCCCACAGTTACAGAATTAAAAAAGAAAAACCCAGTAATCTCTATCAGTTACAGAATGATGAGATAGAGATTCTGTGGCACAGCAGTCTGGGGCTGATGGATTCCGTTGTCTCTTTGGGGCTCCTTGTGTATTCTCCTTGAACCTCTGTTCACTCTGATTTTTGTGTCTGGGGCAGCTGTGCCATGCCCCTGTGCCACTCTTGGATATGTTTCTTTTTTTGGAACAGCTCTTCTAGAATTTCTTAGTAGCCATGCTCCTTGGAAGGTCTTCTGCTTGCTCTTCTCTTTCTGGGTTTTCCCATATTCCCATCACTTTGTATGTCTCTTCTAGTCTCTCCTTTTAGTTTTTTTCCTCTCTCTCTCTTTCTCTCTGGCCTTCTCTAACTTTCTTTCTCTGCCCTTTCCTCCTTTCCATCTCCTTTTCATTCGTTTCTCATAATCAGGCTCATTAGAGAAGAAAAGTTTTTATTTTGGTTATATTAATGAAATATACCTTTCTGTGTACTCGTCTTCAATGAAAAGTTAATGAAATGTCAATTTCTCTAAAACTTGGGGGACCATATTGCATACTGTCCAAATGAGAATCTTTTGAGAATGTTGGGGGCACCGTTCATAATTATGCTGAGACTGAAGGTTAAATGGGGCCTCTCTCATGCAAACTGGGTGGAAGGGAAGTATGCAAAAACACACCTCTGCTCTGTAGCACATCTTGACTTTTCCTCCTCTGATCCCTGTTGAATTTAGAAGGCATGATTTAGTCCTTAGTAGTTTCCTAATTATGTGAACAATGCTGTCTTTTGCTTTCCATCTTCATAGTTGCCTTGAGGGCAGTGGGATTCCAATGTTTACATTTTCTGTGGTGCCTAGTGGATTATTGGATCCTTAATTTCTGTCCTGGTGTCAATTGATGAGAATGATAGTAAGACTACAAACCTAAGGAAATGCAAACACCAGTGAAGAAAATCAGTGGTATACAGATGTTATTATTTCTGCTGTCTCCTCAAGCCTGGCTCCAAGACCTGGTGGTGATAACTGCTAAAGTCAGGACTGTTGTAGCTGATTTCTCGGCCTCTCGGTGTGTTCACCCCCCAGAGCTGATGGCAGCTCTGCAAAGTGCTCAGTGAAATTCCATCATCGTCATCATCTCTGCATCCAGACCCACATGATACCTCTACTTGGAATATTCAGAGAGCAATCACGGGAAGCGAAATTTTTTTTACAAAAATTACTTTGAGATTTTACTGACATTGACTAATGGAAATGCATCCCTTTCCTCAGTCTTAAGGCACAGGCAACCTAAGTGTTGGAGTTTACAAATACAGTTTCTAACTTGTTCATTTGAAATATTGGTAGTTATGTTGTTCTTGGTGTCATGTGTGACAAATTGCATTTAAAAAAACTGTGCTAATCAAAGAAAATTACGTTGTTTTTAATGTTTCTCATAGTTTATCCTGAGTGTCAGACTAGATTATAGGATCTCCTATATGCTGTCAATATATAAGAAGGAGTTTGGCGAGGACAATGAAAACACTGAGACGTCTGCCAACGGCTCTCCAGATACTTTAATGCCGTCAGGTATATCTTTACTCTTCATATTTTGTTTCTCTGAGAACTTGAAAGTATCTTTCATATTTAAAAACAGAATTGTATTCTTATGAGACATAATCTCCACTAAAGATGTGAAAGAACTGAGATGGTGAGTTAAATACTTGCCTAGAATGGTGTGGAGGATGTTTGCTGTTATTTGATGCTAAATCCTGTGAATATCTTTTCCTTTGTAATTTTCACAAGTCTATGAGTGAGTTACTGTTCATTGTACCATTTTGTAGATGGAAAACCATAGTCAGAGGGGTTAAATTACTTGCTAATGGTCACTAGACCATTAATTACTAGCGAGTAGAGGAACAGGAATTCCCTCTAAGGCAGTGGTTCTCAACCCTCCTACTGCCGTGGCCCTTTAGTACTCACAGGTTGAGAACAGCTGCTCTGAGGTGTCTCCAACTCAATATTTTAAGCATTATGCTGTTTTGGTAAAAATCCAAGAGAAATTTTTATGCCTGAATCAAGACTAGCGTGTGAAATGTGGTTTTCAGAAGGAAAGGAGTTCTGTAGGGAAGCCATTGTCTGATTCAATAGTAGAGATGTGAAATTCCTCAAAGGCTTGTGCTGTTTTCATTTAGTGTGTGTGTGTATTTGTATGGTTATAAACTAGAACCATATTTCAGTTTTCATATTTAAAATGTAGGAAGATGAAACCAGTCCATCTCTGAGTGTTGGAGCCTAACCACAAAAGAGCACACAAATAATTGCAAAAATTTCGTGACTTTAGCTAAACTAAAAAATATTAAATCACCATTTTTCTGGATAGGTCAGGCCAGTCATGGCAGGCTAGAAACTCCATTTTCTTCAAAATTTTGCCAGTTAACAGCATTATTCTTTTGAGTATAGGATTTCTACATAGATATAAAACTTTCTTTTAACCACAACCACGGTGACAACCTTAGGAACTCTCCTTTTCTTTGCCTGTCAGTCAATTAGGCATGATTCAGTGATTGTAAACGTGTCATTAAAGTGGATGGTAGACCAGCGTCCTGCCGCCTGCATCATCAGTACCTTTCAGAAGGCACGTGCCTCTGGAGATGGCGTTCAGCTTGCCTGAGCGAGAAGTCACTCTGGCACATTTGCAGCGCTGTTGTTATTCTGCTTCCCAGAAGTGTAGAACCCCAAAGGGCTATTTCCAGGAATGATATGGCAGAACCAGAATATCTTGCTGGTGTTTGTGTTGACAGTAGCATAAAAATTATTGGCTCCCAGAAGCCAGACTTCTGGAAAGATGAGCTTTCAGTGTCAGTAAAGTAACTGAGGGAAAGTCTAGGGGCACCCCAGAAAACCCTTTGCCTCTCATTTGCCTGATCTCTGCATGGTTTATTTCTATAAGGATCACTTTCTGGGGAAAACTGTTTTCACTTTTTTATGTCTTGCCTTGTTTGCTTTTTATATTTTGGAGATGAGAAATAAATAGCATACATATCATTTAAACATGTTATCTTAAGAACGGTGTCTTCAAAATGTTAAAGTGGTGGGGGATGGTAAGGAATCATGATTAGTTTACATAGAAAAAACCCCCACCCTATCTGACAAGGTAAAGGGAATGGAGTTTTAGTTGTAGTACAATTAGGTAAAAAGACTATGTTGTTTGGAAATAGTGTTTAGCAACAAGGCTCATTGTATGTGTATTTTGATTCTTTAAAAAGTTATTTTTCCATATTATCACCCATTTAAATTATGTGTTTGATTTAATGTATGTATAGACACACTTACACAGTGTTTTCTGAATGTTTAAATCTATAATTAACTGTAGCAAGACATTCATTTAAAATAGTTTACATCAAAAATTGACATTGATGTCTAAGCGGAGCAATGTTGCGATTTTTTTTTTTCATTGACTTGATGAAGACAAAAATATTTTCAGGTAAGTGAATATGAATATTGTGGCTCTTGATTAAAACAAGGTAAAGAACAGGTTTCACCATTTATCTTTGCAGCTATCGTTCCTGATATAGATGAAATTGCAGCGCAGGCAGAAACTATGTTTGCTGGGAGGTACAGTAACATTTACATATCCTTATCTTACTTGTGGAATAAGATTTTACTTAGAATTTTATCGATAATTTGTAATTGTTCATTTCCCTATATCTATTTATTTTTTAGACCCTCTTTTGTTGCTAACATAATTTCTGCCAGAAATGGAGCTGCTAATTTACTCTAGAGGAGAAAGCAAAGGTTTTCTTTAGGTCAGGTGAAGAAAAAGGAAAGGAGAGATGAGATCAGTGTATTGAACTTTTCCCTGAATTCTTTGCTTTTCTTTCTTCAAATAATGACAGTCTAAAAATGCCCTTTAACTCCCCTGGTATAAATATCATTGCATTTTGTAAAACATTGCTTCCCTGAACCTTGGATATTTGAGATAAGAAAGTAAGTTCTTTAATGTTGTCATTAACTTTATATATGAGAAATAAGGCTATTTTCTGTCAATTGGAAATATCCATAGTTAAAGGAAACAAAATACCTTTGGCATGAGTATCCATCCTCCTTTCCTACCAGAAACCGTACCATTTATCATTTTAACAAAATAGCACTCAGAAAAAAAAAATAAAATTCCTAACCTATACATTATTAATTTCTAGTGTCCATTTTTATTATAGACTTGTCATGAGAACCCAAAAAAGTGTATACAGTGGTACCCCTGTATTTTATAGTAGATATGTTGCAAGACCCCCAGTGGGTACCTGAAACTCTGGATAATACCAAACCTTATATTTACACTATGTTATTTTCCTGTATATATATATATATATATATATACCTACGTTAAAGTGTGTAAGTTAGGCACATTAAGAGATCATGGACAATAGCTAATAATAAAGTAAAACAGTTGTAACTGTTTGTATGTCAGCACTGCTGTTCTTGTGCTTTGGGGCTGTTATTAGTTGAAATAAGGGTTATTTGAACACAGGTACTGCTGTAAGCAGATAGTAGATCTGATAACCGAGGTGGCTGATTGCTCTGTGACTCACCAGCAGGGTAGGGAGCGCAGACATGGATACACTGGATAAAGGGATGATTCATGTCCTTGGTGGGATGGAGTGAGATGGCACACAGTTTAAAACTTACAAATTATTTATTTCTGGAATTTTTTGTCTAATATTTTTGGACCACAGTTGACCTCAGGTAACTGAAACTACAGAAAGCAAATGTGTGAATTAGTGGTGACTACTATGTTAAGCTTTTTGTCACATTTGTTGTTAGACAAGAATTAAGGGAACTAGGCCGGGTGCTGTGGCTCATGCCTGTAATCCTAGTACTTGGGAGGCTGAGAAGTGAATTACCTGAGTTCATGAGTTTGAGACCAGCCTGAGCCGGAGTGAGAGCTTGTCTCCAAAAATATCCGGGCATTGTGGCAGGCGCCTGTAGTCCCAGCTACTAGGGAGGCTGAGGCAAGAGAATCACTTGAGCCCAAGAGTTCGAGATTGCTGTGAGTTATGATACCACAGCACTTTACCAAGGGAGACAAAGTGAGACTCTGTCTCCAAAAAAAAAAAAAAAAAGAATTAAGGGAACTAAAAGGATCTTAATCTCTAGTGAATATTTGTTTAGCTTTGATTTTACATTGTATAACCCCTTTGTTGTTGTGTTTTCCCATTGAAGTATTTCGTTTTTCCTGAGAAGAGATGAATCAATTATGATTTCACATTGAAATAGATGGACCTTTTATCCCAGGGAGATTTTACTCAGCGTCATTATATACCACACACACATGCTGCTCTGGCCAAGGTTCCCACATGGGCACACTGCCCTCCTGACCTTCCCCACTACCATGTAGAGGTCTCCAGGGCCTGGGGCAAATCCGTCCATGTACGCTCAGCCTAGCATGTCTCCTCAGTGGGCACTTTTGGATTGATTCAGTTGCCTGTCTTTTGTCACCTAGGTGACTGACTCATCCCTGTTTGACTGGGAGCTCCCTCAATCTTGGATAAACTAGGATAATTGCTCAGCCCCTACTTTTATGGGAAAACACATTTTTCTTTGTGATTATTTCCTTATCAGTTACATGAGGGGGAAATAACATTAAAATTTCTTTTTCTCTTATTTCCCAGTTTGAGAAAACAAGTGATATAACTCAGCAGTCCCCAGCCTTCTTGGCATCAGGGACTGTTTTAATAGAAGACAATTTTTCCCCGGACCATGGTGTGTGTGGAGGGGATGATTATGATGTGAATCTTCAATTGATTATTATGGTCTCTGTGCAGTCAAACCACTCTGCTAAGGATAATCTGTATTTGCAGCTGCTCCCCAGGGCTAGCCTCAGGCATTAGAGTCTCATAATAAACCTGCAACCTGGATCCCTCACATGCACAGTTTACAACAGGGTTCACACTCCATCTGACAGGAGGCAGAGCTAAGAGGTGATGTGTGTGATGGGGAATGGCTGTAAATACAGATGAAGTTTCACTTGCTTGCTCACTGCTCACTGGCCTGGTTCCTAACAGGCCATAGACGGGTACTGGTCCACAGCCCAAGGTTACGGGCTGAAGATATAACTGAGAACATATACATAATATTAACCACTTAAATGTAGATGTTATATAAAGATGAGTCACTTTAGAATTATTTTTTGTTTTACAGAAAGGAAAAAAACCCAGTTCAGCTTGACGATGAAGGAGGCAGGACGTTTTTACGGGTCCTCATCCATCTCATCATGCATGACTACCCCCCTTTGCTATCTGGAGCCCTGCAGCTACTGTTCAAGCACTTTAGCCAGAGAGCAGAAGTTTTACAGGCATTTAAGCAGGTAAGATTGAGTAGCCCTCAATGGTTTCATAGCAGAAGCCTTGAAAATATTATTTATAAAATCCAACCTGACTTTGTGGTTGCTGTTAATGAGACTGTGTGGTTTTTCCTGGGGGAGATTTTCTATTTTTAAAGGTAAACATGGCCTTCTCTATGCCAGACATGATCTATTTTTTAAGGAATTCCCTACAAGTGATTTTCAGTTAATATGTTTGATACAAATGACAGGTGCTAAGATTTAAGAAGGCATTGGGAGGATATTAACACATTAGGAATTTTGTTGCCACAGCTATTATAATATTTTGACCCCAAATTTTACTGATAATTTGGGTAAGGTAAGCAGTAACCCTAAAATAACTATTCTGCTAAAGGGAAGGAACTGTTAGGGATCTAATCTTTTTCTTTATGATCTTTGAATAAGACATCATTCTTGGGATTATTAATCAATAATACTTAAGTGCTTATATGTTTCACTAATATTTATTTTATTTAATAGGACATTGGGGTCTTTATTGGGAAGTTTTATAGGAATATGTTAAAGAATATTAAATAATTAAAAAGGTAGTCATGTGAATACATATAATTGTGCATTTAATATGTATATGCCATATAGTACATATAAATTATAATAAAATGGGGTGACGCGTGTGGCTCAAGGAGTAGGGCGCTGGCCCCAAATACTGGAGGTGGCGGGTTCCAACCCGGCCCCTGGCCAAAAAAAAAAAAAAAAAATTACTCTCTGGGGAGTGCCTGTGTCTCAACGAGTAGGGCACTGGCCCTATATGCTGGAGGTAGGGGTTTCAAACCTAGCCCCAGCCAAAAACTGCAACAACAACAACAACAAATTATAATAAAATGAAAATACATATCATGGCTGGGTGCCGTGGCTCATGTCTGTAATCCTACCACTCTGGGAGGCCAAGGTGTGTGGATTGCTTAAGCTCAGGAGTTTGAGACCAACCTGAGCAAGAGAGAGACCCTGTCTCTACTAAACAGAAAAAATTAGCTGGGCACTGGGACAGGGCCCTGTAGTCCTAGCTTTTGGGAGGCAGAGGTAAGAAGATTGCTTGAACCCAGGAGTTTGAAGTTGCTTTGAGCTATGATACCATGGGACTCTATCCAAGGTCACAGAGGGAAACTCTGTGTCAATAAAAAAAAAAAAAAAAAAAAAAAAATGTATCTTGAGGTTCAGCTTGTATATGTCAATATTTTCTACCCCTTATTTTTATGTTTCTACCTCTTTTTAGTCAGATAAAGTCTCAGAAAAATTAACTTCAGCAGTGAAATTAGAGTTAGGCTATTTTTTTTTTATCCTAAATTACTTCTTAGCACTTTGAAAAGCTGTGCTAGTGCTTTCTTTAAAAAAGAATTAAAGAAAAATAACATGTGAGTATATTGGTTAGAGGTCACAGATCCTTCTGGGTAAGTTTTTGTACCTTTTATGATACCATAAAAGGTATCTAAGGTATTGATAAATATTCTAGGAATATTGGACTTAAACTATGAGATAAATATGTTTAAAGATGGGATTTTCGACATAAAGGATATGGGACTAAAGGAAGTTTCATGAAAAAGTTAAGGGTTGAAATTTTTCTGTTTTCAGGTGCAATTACTGGTGTCTAATCAAGACGTGGATAACTACAAGCAAATCAAAGCAGATCTGGACCAGCTTCGCCTGACTGTAGAAAAGTCTGAGTTGTGGGTTGAGAAGACCAGCAGCTATGAGAACGGAGAAATGGGAGAAAACCAAGTAAAAGGTGGTGAAGAACCAATGGAGGTTTGTTTTCAAGATCTATTTCTAAATAAGACAAATGATATCTTTTAAGTCAGATATGTAACCAGGTGCTCTACAATCAGAACTATTCATGAAGAAAATTTTGTTTTGAGCAACAGAGCATAACATTTTCACTTGCCAAGTCAATTAACTCCATAAACCTTTGGTTAATTCTGGTCAGTCCATACCACTTCTTACTTCATCTTTTCACTCCTTCTCATTTCCACTGTAAATCCTATAATCCAAGATTTGGGACCATAGGAGGAAGTAAGTAGTAGGACAGTGGTTCTCAACCTTCCTAATGCCTTGACCCTTTAATACAGTTCCTCATGTTGTGATGACCCCCAACCATAAAATTATTTTCATTGCTATTTCATAACTGTAATTTTGCTACTGTTATGAATCATAATGTAAATATCTGATATGCAGGATGTATTTAGGCGACCCCTGTGAAAGGCTTGTTTGACCCCCAAAGGGGTCATGACCCACAGGTTGAGAACTGCTGTAGTAGAAGAAAAAAGGACTAGACTCTGAGCTCAGGTCTGTGGAAAGAGGTGAATTTTTGTTACCACTTTTCACCATGGCTATTTTTTCCCAGGGCGTAAATCATCCTTGTCGTTATGCCAAATCCTTATGTACTATACAAATATATCTAAATGGAAAGGCAATATGGTTTACTGTCAATTTAGAAATACCAAAAATCTTGAGGTGGTGATCTTGTCTTCTGTTGCATTGATTTTAGATTTAGTGGGGTCATTTGTTGATGGTTTCACATTTCACTGAATATATATGACCATTTGATTTTTTTTCTTTTTTCTCTTTTTTTCTGTATACTTTTGTTATAATAAACTATAACCAAGAATGTAAAAAAATTTTGCAAATAGCATGTTGGTGGCAATGCTTAGATAAAAGATTTGTACCAATGTCTATTGATAATATATAAAGTTTCTTAAATGCCTATTTAGTGTTTTGTTTAGTTGTTTTCTAAATTTATAGCAATGTAGACTATTTACATGGGTTTACTTGCCCTAGCTTTGTGTTTGTTGGAGTAGCCAAAATTTTGTAAAGCGTGATGACAGAGCAGGGGATTATAGAGCAATCAAAATACTGAAAAGTTTCAAGGGGAAATTAACCTTGGGGCAGGTGGGGTGGGAGCTGGCTACTCCTTCTTTCTTATCTCAGGATGATCTATGACTTTTCTGCAAGACATTTTCAACTTAATCTTTTAGAAACTTTTCCTGTGATTTTTTTAAATGTGTCTGTAGAATGTAGAATTTCCACTCAGTGGAAATTTATCACCAGTTTTTTCAAGGAAATAGTATTCTTCCATGACATATTTAAGAAATAAGAAAGGACTTAACATTTATTTAGTATTTGCTGTATACCATATTAAGCTTATAGCAGACATTTTCATCTACGGAATCTTTTCCAAATGTTACAGCAAACTTTGGAGATAGTTATAAACACCACATTTCTTTTTTCTCTCTTTTTTTAAAAATAATTTTATTAAATCATAATTGTGTACATTGGTGCAATCATAGGGCAGAATGTGCTTCATATACAATCAGAAATATTTTGATCATACTGTTAGAGATAGCCTTCATGGCATTTTCTTGATCACTATA
>CAUYON010038781.1:0-18079 GCA_963573935.1 Arctocebus calabarensis | reverse complement strand
TAGCTGTGTACATTAATGCAATTATGGGGTACAATGTGCTAATTTTATATACAATTTGAAATACTTTCAACAAACTGGTTAACATAGCCTTCACTGCATTTTCTTAGTTATTGTGTTAAGATATTTATATTCTACCCTTAGTAGATTTAACATGTACCCTTGTTAAATGCACCATAGGAGTGGTCCCACCTGTTACCCTCCCTTCATCCATCCTCCTGCCTCCTCTGCCCTCCCCCTCCTCTTTCCCCTTCATCTTGGGCTATAGTTGGGTTATAGCTTTCATATGGAAGTGTGGGTGCTTATAAATTAGTTTCACAGTAGGGCTGAGTACATTGGATACTTTTTCTTCCATTCTCGAGATACTTTGCTAAGAAGAATATGTTCCAGTTCCATCCATGTAAACATGAAAGAGGTAAAGTCTCTATTTTTTTTTCAAAGCTGCATAATATTCCATGGTGTACATATACCACAATTTATTAATCTCTTCATGGTTTGATGGGCACTTGGGCCTCTTCCATGACTCAGTTATTATGAATTGAGCTGCAATAAACATTCTGGTGCAAATATCTGTGTTATAAAGTGAGTTTTGGTCCTCTGGATATATACCTAATACAGGAATTGAAGGATAGAATGGCAGGTCTATTTTTAGATCCCTAAGTGATCTCCTAACATCTTTTCAAAGGACCATATTAGTTTGCATTCCCACCAGCAATGTAGAAGTGTTCCCTTTTCTCCATATCCATGACAACATCTCTGGTTTTGTGATTTTGTGATGTGGGCTAATCTTACTGGAGTTAGATGATATCTCAAAGTAGTTTTGATTTGCATTTCTCTGATGATTAAGGATGATGAGCATTTTTTATGTGTCTGTACGCTGTGCACATGTCTTCTTCAGAAAAGTTTCTCTTTAAGTCCTTTGCCCACACTGAGATGGGATCACTTGTTTTTTTCTTGCTAGTTTGTTTGAGTTCTCTGTGGATTCTGGTTATTAAACCTTTGTCAGAGACATAACCTGCAAATATCTTCTCCCATTCTGAGGTCTGTCTGTTTGCTTTACTTACTGTGCTCTTGGCTGTGCAGAAGCTTTTTGTCCCTTTCTTTTTCTATTTTTTAAGACAGAGTCTCAGTCTGCTGTCCTCAGTACAGTGCTGTGGCATCAGAGTTCACAGCAATTTCAGACTCTTGGACTTAAGCAATCCTCTTGCCTCCGCCTCCCTTGGAACTAGGACTACATGCACCGGCCTCAATGCCTGGCTAATATTGTTGTAATAGTTTTAAAGTGTAAACTCACTTTACCATGTGATTCCCTTTCTATCCTTAGTCTGTAATCTCACAGAAATTAGGAAATTTGGGCATATTTCTCTATTGCAGTCAATTATTGATCATTGAGACTGTTTAGCTCTATTTGAAACAACACATGAGCAAGGAGAAGAACAAATCATTTCTTAAGAGGTTATTGATCAAAAAAAAGTCATAAAGGCAATAAAGGCAGCAAGGTATAGGGAAAAGAACAGTGGTTTGATTATTACTAATGTTTCTGCCACTTACTAACTCTGTGACTTCAGACTAGTTACTTAACTCCTCTGAGCCTCCATTTTCTCACCTGTGATGTGACCACATTAATGGATAATTCAGAAGATTAAATGAGATAACAACTATGAAATGCTTAATACACAACAGACCCTGAAGAATGTTTTTTCCTTTCCTACGTTACACAGTCTCCATGCAGCTGTGAGTAATTATTTTACACTTTTGGTTCCAAGATGCCAACCAACTAGGTAATCATTCTAGTCTACAGACCATTGTTTGTGCCCCTGAGGTGTGTACTCAAGAGCTAGCTCTGTCTTCCCATCTTTCCTGACCCAAGCTATATTCCCTGCTTGGTTGTCTAACCTGGGGTATACACCAGATGGCAGTGTCCCATTGAGGACAGAATCATCCTGGCCTCTCAACTCACTGACCAAGGGCCCAGTTCCTTTACCGTATCTCTAAGCGTGTTACAGGTCAATAGCATTAGCCTTGAGGCCTAGTTGATGTTCAATGCAAAAATAAACACAGGAAAAACCTCAGTACACATTCTACTCTCCTTCAACTGCAAAGCATTTCATCTGCAAGGTCAATTGGGAAAGGTACGTATGTGATGTAGAGGTAAACATACATGCCGGATAGGTCAGTGTCAATATTCACACTTGCTTGCACTTTAACAAGTACATATCGAGACCCTTTGCTGTGTCTCCAAAACACATTCCTGGGCACAGGAGTTACAGCCACGAGCAGTGAAGATCCACTCTCTGTTATTAGCTCACTGTTTACTAGAAAAGACAGATTTCATGCAACTAATAATAGTACAGTGTGATTATTGTTGTTCTGGTATTTAATACAGATGACTTCCAAATTCTTTATCAACTGTGTCTCTGTCTTGAAATCTTGGATTTCCCGGATTTTACTAAGTTCGCTTGCCTTCAGCTAAGAGCTCTCAAATCTATGGATGCCTCATGTTCTCTATTTGAAATACCTCAAACATTCCTGTCCTGCCACAATCTACCATGTATGTGAGTTTAGAAGATTTAACCACATCTTCTTTTCAATACTAAGAAATAGTAAACTCAATAGTTTCTGCTACCTCTACTAATTTATCCCAGAACATTCACAATGCCAGGCAATGTGCTTGGAGGGGGGTAAATATGGGCAAATTATAGTTTTTGCTTCAAAGAGTTTTCTGAGTCTTACAAATAAAAGTGAATAATTGCTTAGAATTTGAGATTCTAGGCAAGCGTGCTGTTAAGGATGTGACTAGTGTGTGTGCAATTTTAGCTACTAATGCTACTGCTGCTGAAGTTTGTAAACTGACAGCTGCGTCACTTACATGAGTGGGCATGTGTATGCATGGGTGGGTGTGTGGTGACTTGGCAAATGACTGTGATTTCTGAAATCAAAGGTCACTTTTCTGCATAGATTTCACAAATGCATACCGTCTAGGTTTGCCAAAATGGAAAAAATAAGAACTGAAGTAAATTTCTTCTGGTCATATTTTTGTTTCCCTCCCTGTCTCTGTCCTGAGCCACCCTGCCTCTGATCAGGAGCAGTCATGTGGCATCCTGTGACCTCTAAGGACTCACAGGAATCTGATTTTCCTACTGCATCCCGCCAGCTGGGGCCCAGGGAATCTGATACACTCTTGGATCTTTCACAGGCTCTGCTGTGGCATTTCAGAGTAGGCGCCACACAGATCCCTGCTTCCCTGTGCCACAGTATATGCAAGGACACTGCCCAAGGCATTTCAAAGACCAGCTCTGCCCCTGGGGAGGCTTGCTGTCCCCAGGAATCTGGCTACTGACAGACACCAAGGGAAGCTCAGTAAAGAAGCAGCTCCTTGGGTTGCTTGGCCAAGTGGGACCCCAATGGTGCCTATTAGAGCTGTGCATGGCTGACAGATCAAAGTTCAAGTTCATCTGGATAATTATCTGATATTTAGATGAAAGGAGTTTCTAAACCCTCTCTCCTTCTTTCTCAAAGTGTTGATAACCATGCGATCCTCTCTATACAAAAGAGAAGAAATGAAATAGTCCCTGAAATCCTGACTTCAGGATCTGGCATCTGGGAACTGACATGTCCTTTTCAGGTTGTTAATGATATTTTAGGAGGCATCTCATGACTATCTCTCCCTTCTTATAATTCACAAGGCCTGAGACTGAGCCTGGGAATCTGCATTTTTACTTTTTATTTTATGTTAATTTTTTTATTGTTTGGGACTCTTTGAAGGTACAACGAACGAGGTTACACTGATTGCATTTGTTAGGTAAGGTCCCTCTTATAATTGTGTCCCACCCCCAAGTAGTATGCCATACCCATGCCCCCATCTCCCCCTCTCCTCCCTTCTCCCTGCTCCCTCATTCCCCTACCCCTCACCTTGCACTAAATCATCTACTGCCTTCATATAGAAGGGAGTACATTGAATTCTTGCTTCCATTTTTTAAAAAAGTGAGCCATGTTTTCTACTGAGGCAGCCTGAATGGAGACCTCTGCTTAAAGATTCCTCCTAACACGATGCAATGTGATTCTATTATCTCCAGAATACAAAAAGGTAAGCACATTATAAAGGGTCAGATAAAAAGACAGGGCCAGGCAAGACCTAGCTCCTTGTATCCAGCTGACTCCCACAGATCGGCCCAGCCCTCACCTTGTGAGCTGCAGATGAGGAATGACGCCTGCACTCCACGTAGAAAAGGTAGATGGGTGCTTACAAAGCTTTTACAGGGCTCCAAAAAAAAGTCATTGTTGAAAGCCACAAAAAAAGAACCAGAGAAGAAAGGAGTCGTGAGTTCTGGGAATGAGATGATAAAACAATATGCATTTCTAAAATTGGAAGGAGATAAGAAAGAATGAGGCAAGGGCGGAGGGTTGAGGGGCCAGGGAGCAGGCCCTTGGTGGAATGAGGTTATGAGGATTGTGAAGAACAAGTATGTTTAGTCTGCAAAGCGAGTCATGGGGCCCCGGCCATTAACCAAACAGAGCAGGCCCACAGCCCAGAGATGGAAAGTGAGTGGTGTGGTGGGTGGGAGGCAATGCAAGTGTCCTACAGACTGGCACAGAGCTCCTGCCTCCTGCATGACCGAGCCAGGCCAGCCACTGCTCCTGCCTTGAAAAAGGTACCTATAGGTCACTGTCTAGATGACATGAGGCCAAAGAGACTTATCCCAGTGACGACCTGTTACTAAACATGCACACTATGTCGGGTCACTTCTCCAGTGGAAATGATTTACTGTGAAGCTACAAAGCTTACACGTCAGGGCCCTTGTTTGCACTGGTACCATCCATTGTCCTGAGACGGAGGCCAAAAAATGCATTCGCTCAGTCAGTCCTGAGTCTTATAAAATTTACAAAGTACAATAGTTTTCTGGTGTTTTTCATGAATAATGAAGCTCTGGGTCCCACAAAACTACCCAACCTTGAACTTGGCTGAGGTCGATGTTGATGGTGGTTGTGATGTTGATGCTGTGTAAGGCAGCCACACTGCCTACCTCTTTGATGATGTTCTCTCTGAGCCTCGTTGTTCTTATCTACAAAAGGGAGTGTCCTTCCCTACCCAACTTCATAGTCATTCAAGGATCAAATTCTATCATAGCGAATGGGGAACTCTGAGAGGCATAGACCACTGTTGTATTTTGGGATTAAAGAAACTATCAAAATCTATGCCAAGAAATATTTAGTCAAAAGTGCAAAATAATATTCTACTAGAATTATTGTTACATATGTGCCTTTGGATGGGGCTGGGTCTAGCTCCAAAATAAAACAGGTACTGACAAAACAGTCTCTGATATTTATTTATCTGAAAGAGATCAGATCCCATCCCCCTCCATGATGATCAACTTTCTCACTCAAAGACTAATTTACAAACCTGTTTGTGTTCCAAAAGGTGTTCACATGGAGGAAATTAGATATGAAATAGCTTCTGCGTTGGCTAGACACATATTGTTTGTGGGCACAGCTATGACACCAGTCTCAAGTCAGCATACCCCTGCTCACAAGTGTAGTGAGGTCAATGCTGATGTCTCAACTTCGCTCTGCAGAGAGATCATCACTTGGGATTGTCTGAAGATGCAGAAGCACTTTAAAAGAAATGTCTTCCTCCCAGTACGAACCTCCTTAGTGCACAAGGTACTCCAATTGTCTGAGGTCCCTTTGGTTTCCTTTCTCCTTCCTGGGGAGTGTCTACCTTTGCAGGTAAGATTCAAATGCCTCCTTGATAAATTCCATTTTTTCCCTTGACTTTACCTTTTCTTTCAGAAAAGTCTTCAGTTCTGCTCTGATAGGATGCCAAGATATCTGTGCTGAGGTGATGGGGTGAGAGGAAGGTACAAAGAAATACATGATAAATAAGAAAGAAATACAACATAAAACTCAAGATACACCGAGCTCCTATAAAGCAGCAGATCACGCATATCTTCTCATTTAGCCTTTACTAGCAGAAGGAGAGGAATATATTATGACCCTTATTGTGCAGGACAGAAATTGTGGTCTCAAATAAAGTAACTTTACAAAAGTCGGTAACTAATGAGAGAGAAAGTCAATGTTAGACCTTGGACTTTCAGAATCCAAAGCTTACATACATTTTCCTTCACATTGCTACCTCCTTTTTGGAGGAGAGGAAGTACAAAAGAAAGTCAGTATTTTTCTTGCCCTCGAGATTACAAAGTAGATTACACAAAGTGGAATGTAGTCAAATTCCAAACTTCTTAGTTTGTTTTTAATTCCGCATAATCATGATGGCTGCTTTTTCTAATCCCCCTATAGGCCACAGCATACATTGCTGGGCCCACGCCAATCCCCAGAATCCAGCCACCATCTAAATGCAAGAAAGTGACTTACATGCTTTGAATAGTTCCTTGACTTACCCTAACAATGATTTCCAGGCAGAGTTTGTTATCAAGTAGTCCTTCTCCGAGGAAAAACTCCTCGGAAGAGTAGACACTTCGTCATCTTCACAAGGCATTTGGTTGTATGTCTTCATGACCCCTTGGTCAGAAAAGAAATAGCCATGTGCAAGGTATGCAAAGGGATGCAGACAGTTGCCAGGCATTCCAGCTGTGCTGGAGTGTTTTGAGTCATCAGTGTGTAAGACTAACAATCTAGGAAAATGTAGTTATTTTCTCTAAAATGGAACATAGTGAGTTCATTCCAGTTTGGGGGCCCATGCCAACTGCTGAGTTGTGTGGTTTTAGGGATTGCTAAGTGAATATTTCATGGTTACCTATACAAAATGGATTCCTTCCTCTGCTTTTATTCACCCATCCATTCATGTAATAAATATTTATCAAGCAACTACGATAATCCATGTGCTATGCTAGGAACATGGAAAACAAAGATGAATAAAGCATTATCTGTGTTCTCTGTAACTTACAGGAAAAGAAGCGTGTAAATAGAAGCATGTGGTAGAGTGTTCTGTGTATTGCAGCAGCAGCATATGCAAGACTTAAATGAGAATATGTTCTCATTTAAGGATCGATCTGGGAGGAGAGAGAGAAGAGAATTCAGAAACATTTCATGGTGGATGCATTCCTTGCGAGATAGCATTTTCAGTGGGAAAATAAGAGCTATTGAATCAGATCAACTTGAAATTAAATCATAGTTCTAGTAACATTGAGCTAGGTAATCATGACCTTGATTTCACCTTTCTGAGCTTCATTTATATAATGAAATTAACACTGTGTATGTCCCCTTTGGAGACTTGTGAGCACTGAATGACATTCATGATGGACAATTCTGAAAGAGTTTTCTGTAGTTGTATATAATTCAGTACTTTTCCAGGAACACGATCCCTCTGGGTCAGCTGGGTGACTTTCTTAGTCATGCTGTCTGAACTTTGGTTTGTGAATGTTTCCTTTTACCCATCAAAGATGTGCCAAGAGCAGAGAACCTTGACCTAAATGATTAGGAATGTGACAAACAAAAAAAAAGTAGTGACACCCAAGTACACTTGGTGGATAATTATCACCGTTGTCCCCTTGAGGAAGGATGATGTAGTGTACAACATAAAATAAAGGAGTAATCATTACCACATGTTGTCCTTCTGGAACAATGAGAGTGTCAGATGTTCCTATGTGAAACCTGAATTGAAGGTAAACAAATGTCATTTATTTTGCAATCTTCATTTCTTTAGACTAGTCCATTATATTTTATATTGGTTGCCTCTTCATAATTGTCAACTATCATGCAATATATTTTTTTTCTGGTATATCTGAGAGGTTGATACTGCTTAATAAATGTATCAACTATTTAATAAAATAAAGAAGTGATTATTATTAATATTATTGTATCAGTCAAGGTTCTATATTGGAAGCAACAAATGTTTACTCTGGCTTATAAAGATAATGAGTTTGTTGAAAAGATACTGAGTTGCCCATAGACCCACTGGGCAGGTAGAGGAACCAAGCTAAATGCTAAACTTCTAGGAACAGGTCTGACAAGAAAATCCAGGAAAGCCACATCATTGAACGTTTAGGTGCTACTGGCCTCTTCTTGGAACTTGCCATTTCTGAGGTACTTGGCTTGATTGCCCCCACTATTAAAAAGGAAGACATTCCCCATCCCTTCCTTTCCATGTCATTGTCATTGAGGCCTCTCATTGATAAATCTTAGGTCATGTGGCTGCACATGATATAAGGGAAACTGGGTGAGTTTTGCTTTGGTTTTGCAAAAGTAGACTCTGTAGTATCTCTATAATGTAAGGAACTCCCAGACTAAGAGTGTAAAAAAACCCAGACAAGACAAATATTCACTGTAATAGTTAATTGTTATTGTCACCATCATTATTACTGTCTCTGATGTTTTAACATATGCATTTATCGATGAACAAGCAAGCCTGAGGTATTACGTAGAATAGTTAGGAATAAGGGCAGGAATTCTTCCCCTTAACCAGCTTTCACTTAGGAATAATAGAGCAAATACATCAAATATCTAATATCTGATTCTGGTCAAGTCATAGAAAAAGGAAGAGTTTATTGTAGGAGTATTACAAGGGACATCATTTAGCCATTTAGAAAACGTTGAGTCTTGAAGGACATGTTAAATGTGGGCAGAGCTCTGTTCTCCACCCAAGAAGTTAGAGTTAGTTTTTTCAAGTTTCATCATGCATCAGACTCACCTGTTTTAATCAACTCATTAAAAAAAATTTCTAGACCCCACAACCCCAGAGTCAGTGGAGGAGGACAAGAATTATAGTTTCTTGCAAGTTCCTAGACTGTGGTCTGAGGATACACTTTGAAAACTACTGAGAAACCGTTAGGGCTAGAGGCACAGAGAAAAGAATAAGCCATTAGGATTCAATGGGAAGATAATTTATGTAAAGGTAACATCAGGAACAAGGTTAGAAAAATAAATTTACACCAGGCATTGAGGAGTGAATTGTACTTGAAAGCTCTTCAGAGGCTTTCTGGAGTTAATGCTATAGGCAAAAGAAAAAAAAAATGCTGGAAACCATTGGGCAACTTTTTCCTAATATCATGTGATGGAGACTTTGTTGAGCCTGGTATTATACTAAGGGCTGAGAAATATAGGATGAAATTGAAGTTTTCAGTAAGACAAATCATTTAGTTATTCTCAAAAGAAGGAAGACCAGTAGAATGTGAAGTGGGCCTTATTTTGAGACTTCCTAAAAGGGAAGGAAGGACCAAAATGAATGACATTTGTGAGAAAACTCTGTTAAGATGTCTAATGTGAAAACCCCTTGCTACTAGCTTGCTGTGTGAGCTTAATCACACAGGGGAACTTCTCCGGTTTTCAAATTCATTAGCTCTTAACAAGTCATCTCTAAGGATCCTCCAGTCTCTAACAGTACTTGGGCCTATGATTAGATGGCTGAAGAAGATAAATGATTCAAAGGTGATTTCAACATCATGGAACTGGAAAACTGCAAGAATTGTGAATCCAATGAGAAAGATAAATATATCATTAACATTTTTTGTTTTACTTGGAAAATGCTGTGACCTTGCCTCAAAGTGGAACAACAACAACAAAAACTAGTGCACCGGAATGCCTTTGTGTAAAAAGTCGCATTCAATTTTGGAGGTTAAGAATAGATAATGTATTGGGAGGCAGTAGATATGCATATAGATGAATCCTAATTCAATGCAAACCTATTAGTTTATTTATGTTATTAATATGATACCCTAGAGGATATAAACCAATTAAAAATCCATTTCAATTATTAATTGGGTCCCCTAATTGAAGGGACATAATAAATTAATTAAAATGTCCTCGGCTCTATTCACTAAGGAAAACACCTACATCAGGGAATGGATTGGACAAACAGATCTGTATTAAACCCTTAAACTGGGCCCTGTTCAACTGATAGAAAAATTAGCCTAATCCACAGAAGGAGGTGTTTCAAGAAGACTAGGAAAAGATGGAGAGATTTTCCACTTCACTCTATGGATATAGTGTCTTGGACATGCCATATAAATATTGCATGTCAGGAGTCAGTTTTCTTAATTGTAATATAAAAACATTAAATCAAATAATTTAAAATGTTCCACTCTTGTTCCAGCCATTATGAGTCACAATGACTACTTGAGCCAAAAATGTCAATCCTAAAACTTGTAGCGATAACTGATTATCAAATGAGCATTGACTTAGCAGACTCCAAGCATCATCTTGAGCTCAGAACTAAAAAAAAAAAAAGTGATGAAAAGACACTTCTTGCTCTCAAGAACTATCTCATGGTAGCAGAAGAAGTGCCAAACTTGTGAGGACAGGGTCTGAATGACAATACAGACTTGGAGAGAAATTCTTCTGGCCTCACATTGCAACTCTACAAATGGTAGGCCCTGAGGTATTTTACTTCCTGAAGAAAAAATGGCAATGGTTACATCTGAGAGTTAAACATGCTTATTAGATGAGATGGATGTGCAGATTGGGGAGGTGGTGGTGCTCGAAATAAGGGTTGTTTTACTTCCCCACATCCTTTTGCATAAACCAAGATGTGCTGGCCTTCTAGGGAGGTCCTTAGACAATGTCATGTCGTTTGAGTGATCTTTCCTGCTGCTGGGTACTGAACCATTAGCCAGTCTTCAGAAAGCTACCCCCAAAAACCAGTGGTTAGATGGCCAAACTTCAATAGATTAAAAGTAGCTCTAGCTGAACATACAATTAGTATTTTTAATTTTATAATTGGGAAATATACCAATACATATCAATGAGGGTATATAAATATGCATATATATGTTAAAGAAGATCAATTAAAATGGACAATTCTGTACCTAATGTCAAGTATAAGAAATACCTTGAAGTCTCCATATATCCTTTTAAAAACTATTCCATCATCTTCAGAGGTAACTGAAATTTTGTACTAATAATCCTATAATTTTATTTACCTATTATCATGTATGTATATAACCCTAAAGTTTATATTATTTGGTCATAGTCAGTTGTGAATTTTATGTAAATGTTATATTATATACTATCCTATCAATTCGTATCTTATGTAATTAGTAATGACTTGCTTCTTCATATATTATCTTTTGAGACTCATCCATATGGAGATGTGGATATGTACAAACTTAGTTTTTTCATCTTTACTAGTACATTCTATTGATTAGGTAACCACAAATATCCCACTAGTGATGAACAGGTTTTGCTATTAAATGCAATGTTGCCATAAATAGTCTTTCATATCTGTCTTGATGGAAGAATTTTTCAAAAATATAGTATATATACTTAAGAGTGGTACTGCTAAGTCTCCAGATAGGCTGAATCTTTCTAACCATGCAAAGTGTTCTCCAAACTGCTATTTAATTTTGGATACACACCAGGGATTGCTCTACTTATATGAAAGTAGCTAGTATTTTCAGAGGTGACAACGGTTTCCAATTTGGTAAGTGAAACTTGGTGGGCTTTAGTTAGTTGTCTTTTGATTATTTAATAAAGTTGAGAATATTTTTACATGATTTTTAACATCATGTGTGTTTCCTCCAAATGAAATATTTGTTCACATGGTTTACTCATTTGTATATTGGGTTGCCTTTTTCTTAATGAATTTCTTGTATTAATTCTTTGCTGTTGTACATATTGCAAATATTATTTCAAAGACAGTAACTTCTTTTCAGTCTCTATATTATGTTTCTTGAGAAACAGATCTAAATGTAGCATCTTTTTACGGTTTGAGCATTTTTATCTTGTTTAAAAAAATTGCTTAAGTCTAAAAGCATAAGGATATTCTTGTATCTTTTCTTTAAAAAATGTTAAGTTAGACTTCCACATTAAACACTTGATCTATCTGAAATTCTGTTTTACAGATGGCATTAGGTAAAGATTTATGCATTTTTTTCCTTTTTTTTCCCTCTTTTCAAAAAAGCATACTCCACATAATTTGAAAAATTCATATATTTCACAATACTGATATGCAATGGATATTCTGACATATGTCAAATTTCTATGTGGGTGGATTTAATTCAGACCTCTATGTCTGTGCTCATAAAATGTTGTCTGATTTTCTATATATTGATAGTTATAACATTTTTTATCTGTGTGAGCATGAATTATCTGGTTCTTGTTTAGAAGTATCTTTCTTGGCTATTATTGGCCCTTTAGTAAACCATTTATGAGTAAGTATATAAAAAATTCTTTTCGTTTTTTGAAAATTCACTTACTTTCTAGATCATTTTGGGAAGAAGTCATTTTAAATATACTGAATGTTTTCACTGGTGGACATGGTATTCATATTTATCACTTTTAGATTTTATTTTCCATTTTTATGTTAACTTCTAAAATTTTCTCCTATTACTTTTTACACATGCTTTATTTAGCCCCCAGGTATCTAGAGAAGTGTGTGTGTTTCTATTAAAAATGGTACTAGACAAATGCAATCCAACTTTATTTATTAAATTGAGTTTCTGAGTTGATATTATATCTGTAAATTTATATATCTGAAAAATGACATTGGCATACAGAAAAAAATGAATTTTGTGTACCAATATTTTATCAGGGAACAGAGCTAATTTTTATTATTCATTCCAATCATTTGTTTAAATATTCTTTGGGTCCCTTTAGTAGGTTAGAGGTTTAGAGGTTTAGTTTATTCTTAGTTTGCTACAAAATTTGTTGTCATATATAACAAATGGTTGTTGAAGTATATCACAGACTTATTTTGCATCTATTGAAATGACTTAACTCTACTACTGAGGTGGAGAAGTATATATTTTCTAATGTTGAATCATGTTTGCAGGCTTGCAAATTGATTATGATGTAATATCTGTTTTAAATGTTTGCTGGGCTTGGGGTTATTAATATGTTATCTAGTATTTTTCATTCATATTCCTAAGTAAGATCAGCCTGCAACTTTCTAATTCTGCCACTTTCTAGATTTGTTGTTAGGTTTACACTAGACTCATAAAATGAGTTGAATATTTCCCCAATTTTGATTTCTAAAATATTCTGTATAAGATTGGAATTATCTGCTTGAATTTTTGAAAAAATTCACATGGAAAAAAGATTTAGACATTGATTTCATTATAAATGCTTTCCATCCATTGAATTCATTCTTCAGTAGTTACAAGGTGAACCAGGAGTTTTTGTTTCTTCAGCAGCAGTTTTAGTTATCTATTTCTTTGCTTTTTAGTTAATAATATTATTTTATTATGTGCATCCTCAGTTACATTGTCATTATGTATATTTTTTCTTCTTTATATTTGATATATTACCTCCAATGTTTTTATTCAATTCTGCTAGACTTCATTCTGTTCGTTTCATTAGCTAGATAGTATTCTATGATTAGATTGGATTTGTCATTTTTCCATAATTCACTTAAAATTTTGTTGCATCTTTTTTTCTTGCAGTGTTTATTTCCATTAGAACACAGTAAGAGTCCACTTTTAACCTAAAAAGAAAATTTTGAATTTTTACTGTACCAATTAGTCTACTAACCTTGATTGTGATGACGCATGCATTGGTTTTTATTCCTAAAAGTTATTTGTTTTGATTTATTTTTCTGTTTATTTCATACCCCATTTTTTCTTTTCTTGATCGATTTTAATGGGATAGTTCCCCCAAGATTTTAAAGCTATATATGTGTGTATTCTTTTATGTTTAATTTTAGATTTTAATCAATACACATACTTTGAAATAATTCAGAATGTGTCAACTCTAATCACTTCTTTCCAATTTATATATGAGGGTATTTATTTATTTATCTATTTATTTATTTTGCAGTTTTTGGCCAGGGCTGGGTTTGAACCCACCACTTCCAGTACATGGGGCCGGTGCCCTACTCCTTTGAGCCACAGGTGCCGCCCAAGTGGATTTACTTTTTAAACCATACTCATTGGACAGTATTCCTACACTTTTTAATAACCAGTGTTTGTTTTAATTTACTCATGTAGTTGCCTTTTTTAAATAAAAGTCTTTAATATCTGAAGTTCCTTCTAAAACTATTTTTCTTCTCCCCAGCGTACATGCTTTATCCTTAAGAAGTAATCCATTTCCTACATTTTTTTTTGGTATGTGTTTCTGAAGATGTCTCCTTTTTGCTGTCATTTTTTAAACACAGAATTGTGTAGAGACTCAAACTATGTGACTGTTGTTATTTTATAATCCAACACTTTAACCTCATAAATTGGCCATTTTCTGACTTCTCAACTTGAAAATGAACATGACTGCCTGCTATTCTTTGTTGAAGATCTGGTTTTGTTCTCTGGATGTTTTAAATATCTTAGGTTTGTCTTTAGTGCATTACAATTTGTAAAAAAAAAAAAATTGTACGTGTGAATTATTTTTAAATTTATCTTAGTTAAAATTTGGTTTTTTTCCTTTGATTGTAGCATGACTGATGTTGGCAGAAGAATTGCATTTTCTCCAATTAGTTAAAATTGCTGATTTTCATCAGTTCAAGAAAATGTTTTTTCTCTATATTCTGCTTATAGAATTCTAAATAGAAATAGTTCTGTTTTTTTGTCTCCTTTATCCTTCTATGCTATATTATGTTACTGATTCAGTATTACTTTGAAGTTCTTAAATCTTTCTTAAGACTTGTCAATTATATACAGCAAACTAATTTGTCCTGTGTGGTACAGATATTATTCTCCAGTCTTGTTCTCATTCATAGTGTTTTGCAGACAGCTGAATTGATCATTTTTTTTTACAGTGTTAGTGAATTTTTCCTCTTAAAAAATTATTACATACTCCAGGTATACATAATAAATATTCTCCTATATCCTATCTCTAAATATTCTCATTCTATACTTATATATTTAAATATATATTAAATCTGTAGCGGGGCGTTGTGATGGGCACCTGTAGTCCCTGCTACTTGGGAGGCTGAGGCAGGGGATTCACTTGAGCCCCAAGAGTTTGAGGTCGCTGTGAGCTGTGATGCCACGGCACTCTACCAAAGGCAACAAAGTGAGACTCTGTCTCAAAAAAACAACAACAAAAAAAAAAAAAAAGAAAGAAAGAAATCATCTGATTTCAATTTGCATGCCAGAAAGATTTTATTTTCTCTAACTGGCAAATATATTTGGAAAGCATAAATCTCTTGACTGGATTCAGCAGACTGTGAGTAGACTGTTAGCTCCTTCTGGGAAGCAGCTCTGTCTTTCCACCATTATACAGACAGAACTGACTTCAGTGGCTAACAAATAAAAGTTGCTTTATATATTTGGAAGTAACTTTAAAAACAAATTAATGACTCAATGATACACAAATTAATAAATTATATCTAAATTTCTGACTTCAGAAATTGTATGTTAAGAAAGTAATATAGCCTAAACTATATGTAAATTACACAGAAGCACAGACCTTTTGTGCTAGTACAGAACATCACATGCTTACATATTTTATGTGATACTAATCATTATTTTATGTTCCTTTAAAAGTTTTATTAATTACTATTCATTTTGATAACATCCATTTTTATCACATTCATTTACTGTGTTCAATAAACAACTTTTGATGGCAGCCATTTAGATTTTTCCAACTATTTTTCATTATAATAGATTATATTTCATAAACTTATTTGTGTAGCTAACGAAGTGCTTCAACTGTGGCATAACTGATGTTGACAGAAGAATCTTTGTATGTTTTCAAACTGACTTTATTCCTTGCTCACTGGAAAACCACAGGACTGCTCTGGGCCTCAATCTGTCAAGTTCATAGGGTTTTATCAGAATTAAGTCAAAGAAAACATGTTGGACTTCACCCAGTTCAGACTCAGCAAACACTATTGGATCTTGCCCTGCACCTTCTTGCACACAATAAATACAGGTAGGTAAATCTGTGAACAGCTAATAGCTCTGGCTGAGGATATAACTGATGGCAATTGTGTGAATCAATGACTCACTCATATTTCGCCTGAAACCCAGAGGAAACCTGAGCGCCACTAACATCACCTGTAAATAATGTACCTCTGATTTGCAGATGAAAGAGTGAGGCACAGAGAGGTTAAGTGATTTTCTAAAATCACACAGCTGATGAATGGCAGTTAAATGGAAGATTTGGAGCTAAGCTGTCTAACTCAAGAGACTGTGTACTTAATTTTATGATGCCTGAAACTTTTACGAACATCTCCCGGATTCTAATTGCTTCCTATAGCATGGCACACTTTAACAAAGTTTCTTAATTTACAATTGTACAAGATATAGGGCAGCCCCTGTTTTCTGCATTAGTCATTTTCCACTTCCTCCTCCAGTGTTTCAGTGTTACTCATTTCACAAATATCTCTCTCTGGCTGATTTTAAACTTCTGTAAATTAGACTCATTCCACATTCTTCTTTTTAGTACTCTATAACATCTCCATAGTGGGTAATCAGTAAATTCTTATCAGTTGATATTTAGACAATCTTAACATGTTATTTCTCTGTGAAATATTTCATTCTAATGAACTAAAGGAACATAAAAGTTTTCATATGGAAAGAAATACACAGAGGAAAAACAATGTCTTAAGATAGAACTATAATACAGAGCATTCTATACCAGTATATTTAATCACTTATTTAAAAAAAATAATACATTTCCTTGGAAATCTTAGAGTAGAAGAGAGTATCAATACTAGAATCTTCTATCTTACCAGTTTAGGATATGGGTGAGTTGTATATTAGCCAACTCGAGTATCTACCAGGTAACACTTTATCATCTAACAGCACATCTTAATCTACCTTACAAACCTGGTCTAACATTTGCCCCATGGCTAACAGGGTGGGTATTGACATTATTGTTTCTGATTTGGGAGATGAAAGTATAACAACAAACTCAAGAAGCAGCTTGAAATTGGAAAGAAATTCAAACCAGTGTTGATGCTTGGATTTGCCACCAACAAACTAAATAAACTGAAGCTGCTTTCCTGACACACCGAGCTTCAGTAAAAGGTGCAGGTGACTAACTCCCTTCACCTCATTGGGATGTTGTAAAGATTAATGTGATAACGGATTAGCATTGACCCTGTAATAGGCACTTAGGAAATGGTGCTATTGCCATGATTAAATGATTACTTATGAGGAACACCTCCCTTCGATTCCTTCTGTAGCCATTTGGGTCTGAGAGTGTCCAATTATTACAAATATAAATTGAGATATGCTTAAAGTTATAAAGAATAAAGACTGTTTGTTCCTCATATCAGTAATTATATCTTATACTGCTGCCCCTGTGTCTAAACCTATAAAATCATACAAATATGTGTATGAATTAGCAAAACCTCAAGTAAATCAATCATAGTTATATATTATATTGAATTTCACCACAGATTAACTTTCCTTGAGATACCGTTAGAAAAATTATTGACAAGGCAAAAATTGCTTAATAAATTTTATTTTTACATATGAGGAAAACCTTTTCTCTCCTGAGTACTTTTTTTTTTCAATGAACTTAAATGGTAAGGCTGTGGCTTAAAAATGAATTAAACGAAGGTCATAAAATATTCTCTAAGTTTGCGAAATAGGAGACCAAGTGAAAAGAACTGCCTGATTCTTTATGTGTCAATGAATTTAATACTGTCATTGAGAAAACACTGATATGTGCCTAATGTTAGTATACTACCAAAATATGTATTTTAGGAGCTTTGTGATTTACAATTGCTGCAAGTTGGGTTGTATTCATGATTATGATGTGTATATAACATAATATGCACATGAGTTAGTGATCAAAATCATGAAATTTTATATTTTTATTTATTTATTTATTTATTATATAATTTTTTTATTGAATCATAGCTGTGTACATTAGTTCGATCATGGAGTACAGTGTGCGGGCTTCATATACAATCTGAGATATTTTCACCCATCAGTTCAACATAACATTCGTGAGATTTTCTCATTTACTGTGTGAAAACATTTGTGTTCTGCATTTAGTAATTTTCTCCTGACCCTTCAAAGATGTACCTCAAGTGCAATCTCACCCTTTATCCTCTCTCCCTCCACCCTCTCCCTCCCCTTCCCTCCCTCTCCCCTTTCCGCGCCTTCTTGTGTAATAATTGGGTTGTAGCCTTCACATGAAAGGTATAAATTTGCTTCATATTAGGGCTGTATACATTGGATACTTTTTCTTCCATTCTTGAGATACTTTGCTAAGGAGAATGTGTTCCAGCTCCATCCATGTA